>LZPO01035107.1:89809-124105 GCA_001675575.1 Neotoma lepida | reverse complement strand
TGAAGGGCCTGCCTCTCCCTCTAGGGCTCCATCACCACTTCCTGGATGTTGTTCTTGCCCTCCTAATAAAGCTCTTCTGAAGAGAATGACTCATCTCAGGTTCCTCTCTGGGAACCTGTGGTCTTGTTTCTAACAGTACATGAACAGAAGAAGACCAGTGAGGTTTAATAGCTCACTCCAAGTTCAAGGTTGCAAGTTCTGTTCTGAGATGGCTTCCTTTAGGTANGCCCAAAGATAACATAAGTCCTTCCAGGCCAGATCCCAATACANCCNCAGCGACATTAGATTCCTATCTGAGGTAACACGTGGCTCCTCCTTCAAGCTTGATGTAGTCATCCTGCAAACACTTCAGGCTGAGCACTGATCTCAAGCAGACGGACATTTATCCTGAGCATCATCTAACATGCTTCGTAGGTAAGATAGTAATGCTGACCTAATTTGCGTAGGGCTTTGACAGAGATCTCCAATTGATAGAGAGATAAGCCCATCGCAGTTCTAGATGACAGAGGAAGCACACAGAAGACAAGGGTAACCCTCCAGGCCAGATTGGGAAATGTTTAAATGTTCACTTCTCACATCACAGATGCCCCTATCACAGAGTGGCTTACTGGGGTCTCAATTGGGGTTCTCAGACAAGAAGGGCTAAAACTGAAATCAGTGTCCAGGACAGATGACTGGGGAGGAAAGGGAGTAGATGGTAAACAGGACTTTCAGGGAGAAAATGGTCTNCAGTGTAGATACAAGGATGGCCTCTGTTGATCACCCTGGAGCTTCAAGCTGGACTGGGCTGGCCATGCCTTGTAGACTCATCTTGACCTCTATTGACTTGTTACCTACTAGCTGATTATCAAGGACGGGGTTGCGACCTTGGGAGACCAGTCTCCTTTCATTTCTGGATGGCTACAGCTCCTGCACTTACATGCCCGGAATCGAAAGGAACAGTGACTCAATCCCGAAGGAGAATTGTGTGCCACAGGCCCCTCCACAGGTTTCTCTGAGCTCTGCAAACGGTTTGCGCCTTGTAGCTTTATGTTTGGAAAGGAGGCTTAGCGAGGGCAGTGAGTTCCTGATGTCNCCCAATGAACTGGGCACAGTTAGATTTAAGTGTCCTATTTCCTGGGTCAGTATTCCTTACATTCCTCAATACTCCTTCCTGGAGTCAGCATGAAAGATTTTACTTCAAAGTCTGAGGTTTAAAGTGTTCCACTGTGAAGGTTTTGTGATCCGCTGTTTTGTGTGTGTGTGTGTGTGTGTGTGTGTGTGTATGTGCATGTGTGTGTGCACGTGTGTGTGTGTGCGTGTGTGTGCATGTGTGTGTATATGTGTGTGCGTGTGTGTATGTGTGTGTGCGCGCACGTGTGTGTGTGTGTGTGTGTGTGCATGTAAGCATGTCAGGTACCCTCCTCTATCAATTTCCACCTTGTTTTTTGTTGTTGTTGTTTTGTATTGTTTTGTTTTGTTTTGTTTGAGACAGCATCTATCACAGAACCTAGAGGTCATTATTTCATCTTGACTGGCTGGCAGCAATTCCCTAGGATACTTGTGTTCCTGCTACTCTCCTACAAAGAGCTGGGTTACACATAGGCATCACTGTAGCCTGCTTTTCTTTTTTGCATGAATGATGAAGAGTAGAACTCTCAGGTCCTCAAGCATGTGGGNCAAGCACTTTATTTACTGAGTCATTTCCACTGGCCTTAGTTAGCAACAACCTTGCTTGCTCCCTCCTCTGGACCCCAGTAGTGCTGGAAACACACATGTACTTTATCAACACATGTGTGTACACACACAAAGGTACATATGNGTACATGTGAATATTAAAATTCTTCCTCACCATGTAGTACCAGCATACTTGGCCTCCCTGACTGTTCAATTCTCCAGCCTCTTGTCACCTCATTTGTCACCTCAAGGGAAGTAGGACCTCCTTGCAGAAATCACCAAAGACTGATCACCTGCCAAGTGTGCCATGTGCCCCAGTGGCTGTGTCAGAGGAGCAGCAGGTGGCAATTGAAGTTCAAGGTGTCAGCCTACCAGGAGGAAACTCAATGATGGGTCAATCTTGGACAGGCAAGGCCCTGAGACCATGGACCCAGAAATGTCTTTTTGCTTCTGCTATGCCTTTACATGTTTGCTGCTGCCATCTTTCTGTGGTATTTGGCATCATGTGAATGAGTGTGGGGAGATCCCCACTNCCTGTAATGTAGTGTGTTTATCTCATGGAAACATCCCATTCTACTGGGCATTTTACCTGTGGNTTATTATGAAGANGATTTCTTCCTAAACTATACTGTCCAATTGATAATAATAATGTTAGTTTAAATAGAGTTTTGATGNTAAAAAATAAAACAAGGAAGTGTCACACAGCTAGAACACATGAGTTTCTATTGAGAAGCCATATACACTGTGGCTTAGGTTAATGATTATGAAAAACNNTTGAGTCCTAGAAGCCCAACTAGCTTAAATGCTTGCAAACTGAATGTTGGGAGTTGTGTTCACAGGTTTCAGAGTGCATCACAGATGAAACAAAGCTTTGAAAACAACTTAAAGTTAGACTAAGATGGTTTTTGTCAAATACATTTGAGGTGAAAAACTCAAGAAAACAATCTAAAGTTTTAGAAAGGCACATAGTTGAATGCAGAACTTTTAAGGTCAAGGAACAAGAATAAAGCAGCTCAATTATTTTTAGCTGACGTACTTTTCATGCTAGGATTGCTTAATGACCAAAGGTTATTATTAATTCCTTGTACCCATATCAGCCCTTAATCTCCTGATATAAAAAACTATTGATGTGTGGGTATGTACCCTAAAGATTTAAAGTAGAGCTGACTGATTCTTCTTCATATATAAGTTTAGGTTTGTGATTCCTTTAAGATTCCTTATAAGATTACCTTTCAAGATAAGTAGTAAAGTAATTGACCCTTTCTTTGAAATTGCAAAACTGCAGCCTGCCAGTAAAAGACCTGACTGAGAAAAATATCTTGCTTGCCTGCATGGTTAATCTATAACAAATTGTTTGGGTATGAATGTATGTGGGTCCTTGGGATAATTTGTTTTTCACCTGTAATATATAAAATGTTTAATTATGTAAGGGATATGGAAAACATGCTGTTTTTTACTGTTTGTTTTGTATTTATTGTAATCATTCACTTGAAAAACAGAATGTAACCACATTGTAATTTTTGTATTGCCTGAAAGATTTTGCTGGGGTATATAAGCTGTAAGGGAAAGAATAGAGATAGAGTTAGAGAGTTAAAATGGGTTAAAAGGAAGACATCAAGAATGAGAGTTAAAAGGAAAACATTAAGAATGAGAGAGCTAAAATGAGTTAGAAGGAAAACATCAAGAATAAAGATAGAGTTAGANGGAAAATATCAAGAATGAGAGAAGGAAATCACCAGGAAAATAGAGAATAGAGAATGCAAAAGAAAAATAAAGAGAAGATCTGAAGGAAACCATCAAGAGAGTGTGTGTGTNTTTTTCCCTAACCCCCTCAGATAAAAAAGTCTAGTATGAGACGACACTGGATTTCCATTTGAGCTATGTGCTGCTAGAGCCTGGTCCCCCAGGCAGTGATACAGGTGCAAAATTCTGCTTTCCTTAGCAGATAGGATCCTCCAGGGACTCAGGATGCCATAAGGTGCCATACTGACAAAGAAAAATGTCTTTCTGAATTTCAGGGCTTAGTTTCCCCCAGCACAAGGCAATGATGGCTTTAGGATTGTAACAGCCACTCAGAGCAAGGCAGGACCACACAGAGCATAATATAATATATGTAGCCACATAATGTAACCACTCACATGTAAATGACTCCCCAGAAGATGAGAGAGGGATTGTTCAAGCTCAATCCTACATTGTAACCTAGGAGATTCTTCTAACTTTACCGTGAGTATTGTCTTAGTCATCATGTCCAGTGCTTTGTCGGGATTTCAGTGAAGTGGTTGGGGAGGTGACAGCTTTACAGTCACTATCCCCCTGCCCTGGAGTGCAGAGCTAACCTGTTTCCCAGCTATGTCCTCAGACTACATTCACCCCGTGGTAATGATGACGTGGGCCCAGGGACTGGTCTGAAGACAAAGNTCTGACTATATATAAATGTGCTTTTGGGTTCTGACTGACTGTTATAGTGAGTTNCATCAGACAGGTCAGGAGCCACTCTGTTGTTTTAACTTCAGTACAGTGGCTGTACCTTAATCTACTGCTATCTCAGCCAGCAACTGCAACTCTGCAGTTCCCAGCCTGCTTGTCTAACAGCAGCCTGGCAAGAATTCTGCTCCCACTGTCGCTGCCACTAAAGGTAGCTTTAACTAAACCTCTATCATTCTAATTATGAATAAGACTCGAGATTCAAGGGCTGGGGTGAAAACATGCGAGCTCACAGAGCTTGCTAGTGTCCACATAAGACCCCATGCTTCTGCTTCACCAAATCAGAAAAAAACTGTGACACTCCAAACTCCATCCTACTACTTCCTGTGTCTCTCTTTCTCTCCTGGAACCCTGTGAGGCTCTATGATTACTTCCTGTCAACTAGTTGCTAACTCAGCCTCCTGATCCAAGGTTAATTTTATTTAACTGATACAAATGCAAACTCAGAGTTCACANTGTGATCTAATATTCCCCAACAGTCACTCTAACATCATACAGACAGAGGGAAGGTGTGCTGAGGATCCTGATCCATACCTGGGGCTCAGTTTTCCGCACCTCTGCAACCAGGAACTAGAGAACAACTTTCAGAATCCAGTTCTGCTGCATGCTCACTGGTTCCAGGTATGCGACACAGTTTCCCAGCTTTGGTTCCTCATTTATAAAATGCTGTCTGACTTACTCACCTCCAAGGCTGAAGCTCAGAGTTCAAGCCTAGAAGAGTGTCAGCATGTCCATAAGGTCTACTGNGGCTTACATCTGCTCTGCTCTCGCCACCAATGCCTGAGTCAAAACCACCTGCCTGCCTGCATCTGGATCCATCCTCACCTTCTCACTGGCCCCATCAAAGAGCAGAACTCCAGGCCACCATTTCCCTACTCAAAGATAACTACAGGTTTCCCCTAGATTCGNAAANGCTGAAGATGCCTCCCTCCNAGAGCACAGTAGATAAGTGCAGAAGTTTGAGCCTGCCTGGCTGTCAATCCCAGCTCTATNANTTATCAGCAAGTGACTTTGAGTGAGCCAATGACTTTATTTGTGCTGTAGACTCCTTGTGTGGAAAATAAAGTTGAGGACAAAGAAAATGATGAGGATAAGGATAATCCCAGCCCTCTGTAGAGATCACACCAATGCTGAGGTCGGTGATGGGCATCTGCAGATCTTTGGGAAGTACCACTTACTCTTGNTGTCACAGTAATACGAAATCTGCCATTGTGGGGTCCGAAGATTTACCTGTTTGTGAGGCAAAATCCAGTAAGGCCTGCTGGGTTGTCACTTTCCTTTCATCTAGGATCAAAGAGTTTGGAAAAGGAGCCCATTTCATGGAGAAAGAAAAGATGAAACACTTCCAGAACCTGAGATCAACAAACTTGCTGTACAGGGTGAATAGGGACAAACAGAGGGCATTTGCCCAAGCCCACAGATGAATGTAGCTGATATTCTGCGGCAAAGAACAGGCGAGAGTTTAGATTCATTTCAAGAGAAGGGGGTTGTGTCTTGGCATAGTGTAATCCTAGCACTCAGTAGGCTAAGACAGGAGTTTGAGGACAGCCTGAGCTATATAGCAAGACACTGTCTCTAAAAGCCAACCTCTCACACACACAAAAAAAATACAAGGTAACATAGATGTTCGATATCAGAGATAGGGAGTTACCTGGATGCAGCACTTAACAGAGTATGGTGTGTTTATTATAGTCAAACTGTAACAATCTCCAAGGGCCACAGGGGCAGGTGGCTTTCTCTAGTCTCATGGCTACTGTGTTCATGGAGCCTCATTGTGGTCTAATTGCTAAACATGTCTCTTCCTCAGATGGTAGAAATCCTTAGTGATCAACTTTNGTCCCTGTGCCACTGATTCCTAACCACGGAACCCCACCCAGGTTCAGGTGTGGAATGTATCCTGGGATCCCCCACTGTGATGCCTGAAATGCATAGAGGAAGTGACCCTGTGTAGCTGAGACTCTAACTGCCCCTTGGCTCCAGGTGGGGCTTCAGAGAAAGGAGGCAGTCAGTCATCCCTGTTCCCCAAGACTGAAGACCCCCATGCAGGGTGTCCTCGGATATCTGAGAAAGATTTCTTAAAGGTGCTCTTCCTTAAGTAAAGTTGACAAAGTTAGAAAATGATAGTATAAGCCTGAGCAGAGTGAGAATGTGAAGAGTCAGCTCTCTGGCCACCTGGAGTAAACAGAACAGAAAAGTGACTCACTTGTGGTGGGAGGGTCTTCAGCAGGGAGGGGCTGGGAGGGACCAGAGTTGCCTGGCTCAGGTCTTTCAACAGTAGAACCCAGTGCAAAGTCTGTCCTTGGCCTCAGCCTCACTCTTCTGGGGGCCTTTCCAGTCTTGGCTACAGGACACACACACACACACACACACACACACACACACACACACACACACGCGAGCACGCGCAAGCGCATGCACGCATGAACACACGCACACACATGCACGCATGCACACACACACATACACAGTCTAGCTCACATCTGCTCTAACACCTATCAACACTACATCTCCCACTGTCTCCCTGATGTGGACACCCTGTGGACAGTGTTAAAATGGTTGGTAAAGATCATCTCCTGTCTCTGACAGGGTTCTTGTCAGCCTTTCATCTGAGAATGGAGTTCGGAGACAGCAAAGAGGAAAGGGTCAATTCATTTACCACATGGGAATAACGATGGAAACAGGGAAGAACTCTGAGACCCTCAGAGGCAAAAATGCGCACAGAGATACTGGGTCTTTAGCAGACTTCAGGATGCCTGAGTGAGAGGCTGCATGCTCTCAGAAGACTTCAAAGTGCAGTCACTTGCAGAACAAGCTTGCAATGACCTGAGGAGCAGGGGCAGATGTCCTGTCTCCAGCAGGCCTTAAGGATGGAGTCACAGGTCTTCCAGGGTGAGGCAGTAATGAGTCCTTCTTCCTGCTGCAGCTGGTCAAGTCATGGAGGGAGGCTGCCTGGAGGGAGCTCTCCGCACAAGGAGGAAACCTCAGGTGCAGGGAGTGGGTAAGTTCTCTCCATCACTCTCTTCTTTCCCTCCTTCACGCACCTCTCTTAGTCTTCTGTTCTGCAGCCATTGGATTTTCAAGTTTATGAGGTGTCAGCTGGACCCTGCGTGGCTGTATGTAAGCCCACACGTAAGCTTAGAGATANGGCCAACTGGGAAAGGGCTGTCCAAACGTTACTTTCGGTTCCAGTTGCTACAGTGAGTTTTGCAGATGTGCTTGCTGTTCTTCCTGCCTGATGGTGCAACCTTGCTTGGGGTTCCGACTGTCAAAAACTGGGCTTTCAATCTGAGTTATTACCTCCCATGCAGCTCCTCTGCCTTCAAGGCTTCAGTTTCCTGCCCATCGGAGAACCCTGCACCTGACAGGAAGCTCTGCACCTACCAAGCCTCTTCTACACCCATCTCTGTTAAGACAGCAGTGAGATTTAGCCTACAAGATTAGCGCATGGCAAGAAGAGAGATCTTGAGTGAGGCCCAGAGAATATCTGTGGTTAGAGTATGTCCCTGGCTCTGTATTCAAAACCTTTCCCCTTGATGTGCTGGGACACNGTGGTGAGACCCACATCTCTACAACTGTTTCCATTCTCATACCAGTTACTGAATGTCAACAGTGTAAATGACATCCCTTTTACAGCTAATGGACTTTATGTCATGTACGGCCTGAACAACCATGCATAGCACACCAGNATGAGAATCAGTGAAGATAAGAGCCATGGAGAAAGGTTAGAGAGGCTAACAGACCCAGAAAGATCCATCCCCCAAGTTTTGTCATAGATTGTCCATTTATTCCATAATTCAAAACCCTATGTGGGGATTCTACCTAGATCCAAGGAAAATTGAGAGCCAGAGTCCTTGAGATGCCCTGGCATGCTGCCATCGTGGGGCATCCTGCAGGTACTGGCACCAGAGGTTTTTGGCATCTAACACTCAGCAGGTCNGTCTGNATCTGCCCTTTGCTTCCAGTCTTAGAGCAAACACACAGAGTGCTCTTATCTGTTCCAGACATCATGTCACAGACATCACCACATGAGTCAGGAGCTCCACAGACAAGGACAACAGTGGCTTCCTCCAGGAGAAAAGAGGGTGAACACTTATCTAGGCACAGCACCCAGAGCTCTGGGAGTGCAGGGGGGCTAGGCTCCAACTTTTTGGTGGCAAGCAAGGTAGGAGGGGGTTGGTTCCTCATTCTGTACCCACCAGGTTGGCAGCCTCACATCCTCCTGGAATCTCATTTCTGCTTAGGTCCACCAGTTCATCCTCTAATGCATTCAGACTTATCTGAGAAGGAAGTGGCTTGCTTACCACCCACTAAGGCTTCCCCTCTGTTCTGGAAGAGTGCCACCATGTGGCACAGGCTCTTTGTATCCTGTTCACTGCTCTCAATTTATCACCAGCCAAGCCTGGGTCTCCCAGTGGCCCCTATACTCTACTTGTCTGCACCATTGAGCTCCCAGAAGCACCACCAACTATCCCCATAGACCCAGACCCAGCCCAGGAGCCCTTTCTTCCACTGCATCCCAGAGATCTCACCCACTCAAGCTCCTTCATCCTCAGCCTGGTTCCAATCTTTATGCTGACTTTTCTACATCTTATTTTGTCCCAACAACACTGTGATCACAGCAGCTTCATTTGCCACCTTTCTTTCCTGGAGGAGAGTACTATATCTCAGATTTCTTCAAAGTTCCAAGCCTTACTCTGCAGTTATGTGAGAGATGCTCACAGAAGTATANATATATGTGCATTCAGCTTGGATGACTGATAGGCCTTCCAAGAGGGTCTCAAAGGTGTCAAAACATGACCAAGCAACGAAGGACCCAGAACATAAGCCCTGTGCATAGGGCTCTTGTCACTTTCTTTACTTCCCATCCTAGGCTGCCGTTGGCCACAGCACATTTGGTACTCCTTACAGAGCTACCTAGTGAGTGGCAGGATGCTGGCCTTCACTTCTTTACTGGATAATTGATAGAGACGCTTTGCCCAGAAAGGAGGGTTTGTTGTGGTGGCAGTCCTTCCCAAGTCCCTGGAAACCTCCCAAAAGTCATTGCAAAAAGCCTGGAGTCATAGACCAACCAGAAAAGATTCCAGGACTTCATTCAACCCAGAATCAAGTTTCTCAGTATCAACTATATCTGTGACACTTCTGCGATCTGTCCACAATTCCAAAGGAAGTGGGCCTTAGATACCATCATGGTTTAGTTGTGAAATGTCCCCGACAGGCTCATGTGTTTGAGTGTTTCATCCCCAGTGGGTGGTAAAGTTTGGGGAAGTCATGGAACCTTCGTGGGGGTGGTGGGATGGGGGGTTAGTTGAAGGAAGTGGGTTGCTGATGGGCAGACCTTGGGCTTCCTGCTTCCTGCTTCATCTAGATGTGAGCAAGCAGCTCTATTTTCTGGTGTTTCAGCTGTGAGCTGCTCTTGCTACCATGCCTTTCCTTCCAGGATGGACTACAAAACCTAAAACTGCAAACGGAAATAAGTCCTTCCTACCTGAAGATGCTTTTGTCAAGGATTCAATCAGGGTAGAGAGAAAAATAGCCAACACAGATCCCTTTCCAACCGAAGAACCACCAGCTGTGTGACTTCAGTAAATTCACTGGCCACACATTGCCCAAAGCAGAAATCCCAGGACCATGGAGACTGGGTCAAGTGTGAGTGAGAGCCAGACGAGGATGACATCGATAGAGAGAGGATAAAAGGAAGGACCACCAAGCGATGAAACAGCCAAACAATGCGGCTATTGAAGAATAAGAAAGAAAAAAAAATCAACCTTAACCAATGGGACTGTGGGATTGCAGTCATTCTTCTGAGGTCTCACCTTTGAAGGGCATCTTCCTTTTCATTTGTTAAAGTGCAATTTTCTGTGTAGTAGCCCACAAGTTCATCTTTCATGAGTCACTCCAAATCCAATCTTACAACTACAGATTCCTCAATTTTCCCAGCAGGATCACCGTCACCCATTGTCCCTTTAAGCCATTATGTCTTTGTCATACTTGGTGTGTTTTGCTTTTTGTTTGAGATACGTGATTTGTGCCCCTGCCAACTTGCTACCCTTCCCAAGTGTCCCTTTTTCCATTGAAATCACTTCTGCTAGACTCACCTTATTATATGTCTTTTATGGTCACAAAACCAAGCACAGTTCAGGGAATGTTACTTTTGATTTGTGGCTGTGATGCCAAAGAGAAGAACAGAGGTGGACTGATGATTGTGTTAGAACAATGGATACCAGGGATGCCCACACATTCATCACTCAGACCTACAAATACATTACAGAACCAACAACAACAACCGAAGGACTTTGCTGATGAGACCTTGAGGTGGGAGGGTCCCACTAGATTATTCACAGGAGTACAATGACTCTCACAAATCTTTAAAAGCAGTACACACACACACAACACACACACACACACACACACACACACTAATAGCTAACTAAAATCAGAGAGGTGCAACACTGCTGGCTATGAGATTGAGGAAGACAACCTCAGTCAGGGGACATAGATGGCCTCTCGAAGCAGGAAGATGCAAGAATATGAGTTCTTCTCTACAGTCTCCAGACATTTGTTAGCACTTGGGTCATAGTCAACTGAGACCAAATAAAATGTCTACCCCTCAGAAGTGTGAGATAATAACCATATTGAGTTAAAGCACTAGCTCAGTAGTCACTTATTTCAGCAGCTATGAGAGACACTAACAATGGCAGCAATGCACGAGACAGGGATCTGGACATTTTCTTGAGGAATACAAGGTGTCAGACACTGCATGCCATCTCATTTAATAGCCATCTTAGGTCTGTCAGGTGAGGACTCTGCTTCCCTTATTTCATAAAAAAGTTGGCTAGGCTTGTGGAGCCCAGGGATTTATCTAAAGCTTCCCAACTTGTTTATACAGAAGCTGAGATTCAAACTCAGTTATTCCAGAATTCAAGGTTCAGAACTTCTCCCCTGCTGTCACAGAATGATTTCATCTGGTACTGTTGTCAAACAGGAAGCTATCAGTAATGTCTTTTCCCAGCTAATCCAAGGGACTCCAGATTTTAAAGACAGGCTTGAACCAGACAGCAATCCTTCCCAACTTGGTCCATGCAGGAGCCAAACTGCACCCATATTGGCCAATTCTTACTTCCAGTTGTTGTTCAGGCTTCTTTGAGTTATAAGAACTTGGAATGCATCTTGGCCCAATGACCAGGGANCGAACACAGTAGAATTAGAAATGGAATCTAATGGAAAGCATGACCAATTATGACTAATTTCAAAGGTAAAGATGGGCTCGGAGGAATGGTTCAGTCTGCAGAGTGCTAGTCTTATAAGCACAAAGACCTGGGTTTGGATCCCTACATCTACATAAAATGCTGACCACAGCAGCATGCACCCGAATCTCAGCACTCAGGGGTGGAGACAGGAAGATCCTTGAGGTTTCTATCCAGCCAGTTTAGTCAAACTGGGGAACTCTAGATTCAATGAGAAACTCCACTCCTATACCCCGAAAAGTGGAGATTGAGGAAGACACTTGCTATCTATATCTGGCCCCCGTGTATACCCGCACAAGCATATGTTCACACATACACACACAAACACATATACATATGTACCCCACACTCATACACACAAATAGAGGGATATGTTGGAAAGCCGAGTAGACGTGTATGAATGCTTTGACCACTTCTTGCCATTCTCTTGAGTTAATGGTGGGAACACCTCCCTGCCTTCACTGGTATGACCCATCCCTCATCATCTATGATTCTAGCATGACTGCCTTCATGTCTGAGCTAGAGCATATGAAACCTTGACCTAAGAAAGTGGTGTTAAGGATGGGTTTAAGGAAAAAAGGAGTGGCTTGAAATGGCAAGCTTACTTCAATCCTAGCTAACCCAGCATTTGACCTTTTCTACCAAGGATAATGCTAGTAAAACACAGGCAGGAGCTGCTGCAACCCTCTAGCTACCATGAGCACAAATCCTGTATAAATGATAGAACAAACATCACATGGACTCAGTTAAGCAAAGACAGGAGGAAAAAGTAAAACCTAGTTAACATTTATTCCTGGACCCTTCANTTATATCAATGAAAACTTACTTCTTCAAGACAGGTGAAGAATCATATTTTGTTTCTTGCAGCCCTTAGAGGCTCTTAGCAGCAGAACGATGTTATGGGATATTTGATCACACTGTGTAAAGGTANATCTCTGTTTTACCTAGTCTGCCTAAGGCACCTTCTGATTGGTTTAATGAAGAGCTGATCAGCCAATAGCTAGGCAGGAGAGGATAGGCGGGACTTCAGGGCAGAACTGGGAGAAGAATCTGACAGACAGGGATTCGCCAGCAAGACGCAGAGGAAGTCGGATCCACAGTATGGAGGAGATGTAACAAATCACCTGGCAGAGTGTAGATTAATGTAAACAGGTTAATTTAGGTTATAAGAGCTGGCTGGGAATAAGCCTAACTAAGGCCAAGTTTTCATAATTAATAATAAGTCTCTGTGTCATTATTCGAGAGCTGGTGGTCCAAAGAAAGCTTGGCTGCAGAACAGCTACTTCAGAACTGACTATCATTAAAGCCGTCTTCCTTTAGCTTCACTCTGTCAAGATACAATGACCTACTTAAGAGATAAATCAGCAGGGCTGATGTCAAGCCTGAGCTCACCTCTGCTAGTGGAGTGTAGGCACTTCAATGTACTGCCCCCCAGGTGGGCAAGTTCTCCTCAAATGAATTCATTTCCCTGCCAGCTGCACAAAGAGGCAGTCAAAGAACTTATTNTTTGGAAGAAGCTTGGTTAGAGATCCTGCCCCTTTTGAATTGCCCTCCCCTGGAACTAGTCAAGCTGGTCTTCACCTCCTACCCAGCTGGACACTGGATGCTGTGAATAGAGCCCTACCACATCCTCCTGAGCACACCAGGCTGTACCACACATGAGGCCCTTGTTCATCAATGACCTCCTAACAGCCTAAGTGCATTACTTTCCCCTTCTTCCAGATNCCNGTCTCTCAGTGGGGGCTTCTAGGAGTCTCCTGTAAAATCAAGAGTCTCCTGTGCTCCTATATGACACATTGATAGAGGGGAATGCTGAGGCTTGAGTCTCTGCTTCTGAACTCTGGACCCTGTTCTTAGGANTTCAGGGTTCAATATTGATTTGTCAACTTGATATNATCTATTATCACCCAAGAGATAAAGCTCTGAGTATTTCCATGGNGGAATTTCTATATTGGGTTATTGGAGGTAGGGAGACCCACCCTGACTGTGGCAACACCACCGTCCATGGGCTGGGNTCCTGCACTGAATTAAAATTCCAGGAGCAAGGTGAATGAGCACTGGCATTCATCGCTCTCTGCTCCATGACTGCAGGTACAATGGAATCAGCTGCTTTGCCGTCCCCACCCACTCCCCCACCTTCATGAATGCCCCACCATGTTGGAATGTATCACCTCAAACCATGGGTCTAAACAAACCCTTTCTTCCTTAAATTGCTTCTGCTGGGTGCTTTGTCACAGCCAGGAAAGTAACTAACATACTGCAGATAAATACTTGTGACTCACGGAGTCCCACATATAGAGTAGTGTTCTTATTACCAGTGACCAACAATGTCTGTTACCCTCCACTTTCGAAATCTAAGGCCTTGGTCTGTACCAGGAAACACAGACCGTCTTATTCACACAGGGGCTCTCCTGTACTTCCAGATGATGAGTATCCCACGAGTCATCTTCCTTCTACTTCTACATTTAATTTATCTTTATTGCTGTGCAGGGAGAAATACATTCCTGCCATCTATATGCTGTGGGTTCAATGGATGGCCCTCNTCTCTTGTTGGGTTTAACTTAATCTGATCAGTGATTTTCTANNTGGGATAGGAGTTTGTCTACAGTTTCCCTGACAAGCGTGTGCAATGGTTTGAATGGGTTTTGTTTCCCAAGAGCTTGTGTGATGGGAGAGTGGGCTTTGGCATGGCTGGTTTAAGAGGTGGTGGGGATTGTGGAGAGGTAGAGCCTNCTGGTAGGCTTTTGGGTCATTGGAAAGTGCCCTGTCCTTGCAAGGAATTCATGTAGCTCTCATGGGATTCTGGCTAGTTCTAGCAAGAAGGTTCTTATAAAAGCGCAAACCTGGCTTCCCACTCTGGTTTTCTGTTCCTCNGCATGGAAGAACCTACTCTGCCACTTGTGCTCTGGCAGTGATGCCATTCATCATGTGACATGGGGCCCCCGCAATAGCCAAACAGATGTTGGTATCATGTTCTTAAAATTTAAAGCTCTGAGATAAATAAATCTTTTCATTATATATTACTCAGCCTTAGGCATTAGCAACAGAACATGGTCTAATTTTGCCTCCATTCTTCCATCTCCCAGTGGCAAAAGCCTCGATGCTCCCAGGCAGCCTGTTTCATCACCAGAGNTCCTACAGCTGCAGCATCCACAGGTGGGGACCATGCACAGAGTAGCACAATGTAGTGTCTGTTCCTTGATGGCTATCCTCCCACCAACTGCTCCTAGCCTGGCTTTGAAGATCTGGGTCATGCAGTCATGTGATCAAATAAAGCCTTAAACNTTTGGCATATGATCTGCCTCTGAGCCAGTTCATTTCCACGTATTTTAAGCCAGTGGAATTTGGAGACTGGATCTGGGGTATTACTCTGGTCCCTTTGAAATTTCAGGGACATTTTTGTTCATAGAGCTTGGTTTCTTTTCTTCAGAGCTGTACAAGATGCTCAGAAATGATTTGACTTCTCTAACGTAAACATCTTCCTCATTTCCAACATACAGAACGTTGTGGGATTGACTCAACTTACATTTGTATCTTGATTTCACTTGGTGGGGGCGGGTCTCTTATACTCTCTGAGCCTCGACTTAGAGATAGGGGTTAGTGCAGTGTGGATTCAGCAGAGTGCACAGGTAAGAGCCCTGTGTTATCTGACCCAGGTCAGGTGTATACCAGTGACTTTTCTGTCCCTGTGATAGAATGCCCTGACAAAAAGCAAGTCTGAGAAGAAAAAGTTTCCTCTGGCTTATAGATCCGAAGGNAATACAAGCCTAGCAGGCAGCAGTAGTGGAGGGGCAGGATCATCACATTTCATCCACACACAGGAAGCGAAGAGATAAAACAGGAAGTTGAGCCCAAGACTAAAACCTCAAAGCCCACCCCCAGTGACATGCTTCCTCCAGTAAAGTTCCACTTCCTAAAGGTTCCATAACCTTCCCAAACGGTGCCACAATGGCAAACATTTCCTATTCAACCAACAACAAGATGTAAGCAAAANGTTGTGGTTTCCCCAAGCATAACTGTTAGGCAGGCATTGTAGTTATGGGAAAGGTCCTCTGCCAGNTCTAGTGGCATGCTCCGAGCAGAGCCTTGCACTTCCAAATGCCATGTCCCTGGTCATTGCAAATCCCATATCACCAGCCCAGCATTGCCTCCTGGAAAAACAAACAAAAAAAAAAGGGCAAGCAAAGATATTATGTTGGAACTTTGAGCCTGGATGATCTATATCACGGATAATCCCATGATGCCATTGGGAGGATAAAACAGTAATGAGTTTGGGAATGTAGAGTCTAGTATCCCAATGGTGAGGCATTTGGGATTTGAAATGTCCTGCCCTGGTTCTATCTTATCCTATAGAAAAAAACATCAGTGCCCCAACCTGGCTTCCAGCCTAGGAGGGTGTGTGGCCAAGAGGAAAGAGCTCAGCCCTGAGACCCACCAACTCAGACTTGAGTTTGAATCCCAATTTCACCATCACACATGAGTACTTCCCCTACCTGGACTAGGCCATCCCTGTTCCCTCCTATTCCTAANATTCANTTCCAGCCACCCATTGGAAGCTTCCAGAAAACAGAGACTCTGTTTTTCTCTGGTATTTTCAGATTGCCCTGTGTCCAGCCAACAACCTAGAACGGAGAAATCCTGATCATGGTCAGTCTTCCACTAGTGAGAAATTAAAGTACAGACCTTCTAGCTCTGTAAATACTTGCAGAATGAATTTATTAAAAATAAGCAATACCAAAACCAACCACTGGGTACTTAGGGCAAGTGCAGGCAGGAGGAGCCAGAAGGAATGGACTGGATAGGCCATTTATTGTAACTGGAAGAAATGTGGGTTTGGTGGGATCCAGGCTCTAGTCTGACCATTTACTGGTTTTGTTCTAAAGGTGTTGACTCTAGTTTCTGGATCCCAACTTTCTCCTCTATTAGGGGTGCCTGCATCTGCTCTAGCTTCCCGGATACTTGCAGCATACTGGGTAGGCAGAGGCCCTGGACACAGGTCAGAGCTCTGCACCATGCATCACTTTCAGCTCAGGACTGGTCCTACTTAGAAGAAAACCCATGCATCCTGGATAGGGGTAGACTGTCGTATCCCAAGACTGGCTTCTAATTGGCCTCATAGTTTAAGATGAAGAAGAGAATTGCACTGCATGTGCCTCGTGATATAGGTTTATTATAGGCAAGTTTTACATCTCATTTCTTTGCTTCTGAGCCATCTAAGGTATTCATTCTANATCAGGAACACTTATAAGAAATATGAGAGGAAATAAATTTACCACAGACATTACACACCATGCTGCAGTAATTACAAAAGGCCATCCCCAAAGCAGCCTGAGAACGTTGAAATGCATGCCTGAATAAGTTGGGGAGGAGGTACAGAAAGGCGAAAAGGGGAAGAGAAAGGAACAGGAGGGAAGAAAAGAAACTACACCCCTTTATCATTAGTGGTCTGCACCCCAGCATCATGCTAGGATGCTTGCAAGTGCCACTTCCTTCTATGCTTTCAGGATTCTTAAGAAATGAGTCAAGCTGTTCCAAAGAAAACCACTTATTACACAGTGCTAGATTTGATGTAAAAAGGCAGCTGTAAGACCAAGCCAAGACAGGGAGTGGGCCGCAGGTCGAAGTGTATCTGGAGAAAAGTAGTAGCCACTCAGTGCCTGCCTGACCCTGGCCAGCCCGACAAGCAGCCACACAGGTGTCTGCATACCCGCACCCTTGTAAGACTGCAGCATTCTAGTCCAGACAAATGAATGCCAAGAGTTATTAGATAACAGTGACACTAGGCACAGGGGAAGCAGGGGCCAAAATGGGAACAGGAAGATCCAATGAGACCACCTGGCTACACCCCTGCCTCATGCATTAAACACCAGGAGCCAGCCCACTCAGAAGCACACAAAGGGTTTTTCTACTTTGGTGATAATGATTAATGACAACGGAACAATGTCGAAAATTCCTGAGCACTCCCTGCCTAGCCCTTTTCTGGGCATTTACACTCATTAATTCATTCTGGCTCAAACTAAAAGGTAAGTACTGTTTTACTCCCATTTTTCATGCAAGCCAATGGGGGCACAGAAGTGAGGACAATCTTGGTACTAAGAAGCTGCTCATGGCTGATGCTACATCTCGGCTTCCCTGAGGGGAAAGTCAATTCACACAGTCCTGGGACGAAGCCTAGGCATTTACCTGTCTGGACACATAGTTCNCCATCCCCACCTTTATGACTTGCTCACTTACTTCTTAGTTGGGATGTGGTGGTCAGAAATCATAAAGTCACTCAGGAAAACTTCTGAAGGGGAAGAGACAGATAATCACACAGGGGAAGGATGAAATAATAAAAGAAAGAGTAAAAGCAGGGGCAGCAAACCTTGTTAAAAGTCATTTGTATCTCCAAAGGGATGAGACAATATGCCAAAAGGCATAGAGAGCAATGAGAAAAATGGACAACAGAAAATTCAAGTTTTCAGAAGTTTAAAAACAAGACATGAAAATTAAAATTTAAAAGCAAAACAGAAAGTCTGGAAATTAAAAGGAAAATCTCATGGAAATAATACTCAAAAAGAAAAAGAAAAAAATACCTTCAATTTTTTTACATTTATCAAAGACATTTAATATATGGTCTTCCAAAAAAAAAAGGTTTTATAAAGTTAAAACTTTATTATTTGGGGAGGAGAAATTATAATCAGGATATATTGTATAAAAATCTATTTTTTCAACATAAAATAAAGGTTTTATAGAATTAAAACTGTATTACAACAACAAACTTACAAATTGAAAATGTCATGCAGCAAAATTACCCTACTCCAAAGTGCATCTCTACTACATCTCAATGAACTTCTGTACAGTTACATCAGCCATTCCGAAGCTGTGGAGCTTCACACCGGATTGTACACTTTNATTGCTAAATATATTTTTATGCACTTATCCACCGCCAAAAAATGAAAAGTTCACAGCAGAGTTAAAATTAGAGAAACAATTAGTTTCACGTCCTCGCTCATGACTACAGTGTCTACTGCCTGCATTCAGTCCCTCCTCATCACTAATACATACCCTTGAGATTTAAAAAGAATTCAGTGAAGAAAAATGTAGAATATAAAACAAGAATTTCCTGAGCCTGACAGGGGCACACTTCCAGAACGTAGTGTAATAAAGGAAAGAAATGGAAGGACAATACGTGCCCAGAGCAGTGAAGAGAAGGCTACTTCCTTAGCAAGAAGGTNATAGCCTGCCTCCCTTCATCCTTCCTCCCCCCCACCTCTCCTTTTTTGATAGCAGCATCAGCACCTAAAAAATAAGGCAGACATTTCTAAGATGCATGCAGGAATAAAACATATAGACTCTTTTCAACTTGCGATGGGGTTATAACCCAATTAGCCCATTGTGAGTTCAAAGTACCAGAAGAGAAAACTGCACATGATGAACCAAACCCACCTTAGCAGTTACTTCTCTCCTGAAGGCACAAGCTGAACAAGCTGACAAGGAGACACAGATCACAGCCACTGACCACCCTTGTGAGAGTATCACATTGTGGATTGGGGTAAAGGTCAGGATTCTGTGCACTGTTCGTACTCAGTGTACATCACGTGTGCATTATCCTAAAATCAAGCACTTGTAATTCAACCCACTGTGAGGTGGAGACCATNTTATTTCCACAAGCAGGTTGCTAAGGTTCTGTTGAAGATGGCAGAACCACACAAATTGTTGAAGGAGAAATGTTTATTTCTAAGGCTTGGGTCAGATTTTAAAATATTGATAGCTGTTGGGGAAGTGCTAATCATGACTACATGCAGTACCATCTCACTCCAGTTAGAAGGACAGTCATTACAAACAAACATAACAGTTAAAAATGCCAGCCAGGGTACAGAGTAAAAGGAACTCTCATGTATAGTTGGTGGGAATGTAAATTAGGTCAGCTATGAATCAGATATGAAGAATGGTGTGAACATGCCTCAGAAAATGAAAAGCAGATGAGCCACCTGATCCAGCTCTCTGACTTCTCAGTATATATTCAAATGACATAAGAATCAGCAGACCAAAGAGACACCCACAGACTCACATTATGACAGTGGTGTATCCATAACATCCAAGCCATGGGATCAGCCTGACTCCCCATCAACTGGTGTGTGGAGAAAGAAATTATGACATATATGCACAGTAGGGTTGTACACAGCCAAAAAGAAAAGAGTGAGACCCAGTCATTTGCAGCAAAATGAGTGAAAGTGAAGGATGTTATTCTGTTAAGTGAAATGAGCCCGCCTCAGGAAAACAAGCACTGGGTGTTCTTTCTCATATGTGGGATCTAAACAGAGGCGACCTGGATGTAGGATGGTGATTACTAGAGAGGGGAAAGACAGAGTGTTTAAAAAAAAAAAAGGAGGTTGGATTCCATCAGTACATGCTATATGCAGGACTGAAATATTACACTAAGTAATATTAAACATTCAGTTAAACATGTTAACCAAAAATGAAATAATTTTCAAGTGATGGAGNATCTGATAAANGAATTCCAGGCTAGGCCTCCAGGATAGCTCTCGAGTTACTGCCAAGATGCTTGTACCACTACAGGAGATTGTCATATTAGGATCTTCTAGCCAAAACAGCCTCCCTACCTCTTCTGCCTTCCATCCCACTAAAACAAGTGCCTCACTCTATGACCCTCCACAGTTAGCTTCCACCCAATGCCAAGCTGTGCAGCAGTACTTTTGTGGTGAAAGCTGAGTTACTCAGGAGCTCTGCCAATAAAAAGTGTTGGTTGTTGTATGATGACTTTTAATCTTTTCCATGGCAGAACTTCCAGACTTAAACTTAAGTTAAGACAATGCATGGATTTCCTACTTTGATTTTTGTTGTGATAAAATACCCTGACCAAAAAAAAAAAAAGGAGAAAGAGCTTTGCCTTAATTTGTTTTCATTTTAGGTTTTTAGGTTTATAGTTCATAGTGAAGGGAAGTCAGAAGTCGGAGCAGNAACTCACACAAGAACCTCAAATCAGGAACTGAAGCAGAGACTATGGAGTAATGTTGCTTATTGACTGGGCCTGCATGGCTTGCTCAGCTTTCTTATACAGCCTAGAGCCATTAGCCCATGGGTGACAGTGCTTACAGTGGGCTGGGCCCTTTCACATCAATCATTAACCAAGAAAAGGCTCCCATAGCCAATCTGATGGAGACACTTTCTCAATTGAGTTTCTCTCTTCCCAGATGACCCTTGCCAATATCGAGTTGACAAAAAAGAAACTAACCAGCACAGGTTTATTTTAGTTCACAATTCTAGGTTAGTGTCCATTATCATGACAAAGTCAAGGCAGTAACTCAAAGCAGCTAATCTTAAAATATCTACAGTAAAGAGCAGAGAGGAGTAAATGTAAGCATGCTTGCTTAGTTGCTTGTACTCAAATTCATTTCTCCACTCTTATACAGATCAGGACCTCCTGCCTAGGGAATGGTGCTGCCCACATGGGGGGCGTGAATCTTCACACATCANTTAAGACAATCACCCACAGACATAGCTGCAGGCCAACTCAATGTAGACGGTCCCTCATTGAGACTCTCTTCCTAGATGATTCTAAGTGTGTCAGGCTAACAACCAAAGCTAGGGGTGCGAGAGGAGAGTCTAAAAAANTATAAAATAGCCTGGAAGTGGCCAGACAAGTGCCCCTTGGATTATGGTGGCAATCTGATTATATCTCAAATAGCTCCAAGCCCAGACCAACACCATAGGGGAAATGCTGGGAAAGAAAGTGTCCTCTACTCAGAAGCTGAGTAATGATAATGAAGAACCTAACAGCTAGAAGNTGTCAGATGACTACAGCTCATATGAATGACTGCCAAGTCCTCTCCTGAAGAGAAATCAGAAGGAGCTCTCCAGAGCTGCCCAGAAATTGCTAAAATTTTGCATTTTATTTATAAGCTTTTGAATAAAGCATTTGAATATTTTCCATTTTGTCTTTCTGATGCTAGGTTTTGGACCTGCTAAGCAGGCACTCTACCACTGAACCACACCCCTGCCCCTTTTAATAAAGCATTTGAAAGTAAGTTACAATTATCATGGCTGTGGCCACTAATCACTGCAATATTTATCTCCCCCCNAAAATTAAGCTATTTTCCTATATACCCACAGTACAATGGTTATACTAGAGAATTATTTTTGAAGCAATGTGATTATCTAATTCATTGTCCATGTTCAAACCAAACAACATTAATCATNCAATCAAGCCTTGGTTACACACATTTGTACGTGTATGTGTTTGTATTTCAGGACCATGACTTGCATTTGGTTGTACTGTCTTTTTAGTATTCTATAATCTAAAATAGTACTCCTTAATAGGTTTTCTGTAATGCAATAATAGGTTTCTCCCCTGACGCTGTAAACCAGATCAAGCCAAATTGAAAAAGTAAAAGAACAGGTTTATTTGAGCACAGCAACTCCCTGGTGAGTTCTCNAGTCCCAGAGATCAAGGCAGGAGAAGTCAAGTGCCCGAACTCAAGCAGGGAGGTTATATAGCCTGTAGGCTACAGGTGTTGATGTGTTCACCACAAGCTGGGTTTGTGCCCAAGTATGGTCAAAAACTGAACTCTTTAGGCAGGGACTTGGGCAGTTGGCAACTTCCGGGAGAAACTGCTGTAGCCACCAAGAATGCAGAACTGGGCTTTTGGGCATCTTTTCTTTGTTGGAGATTCTCTGAGGGTTTGGAGAGAGAAAGATGGGCTTTCTGGAGGTTCCAGCCAAATACACTTCTCCTCTTTTATTTTTAAGATATTGAAATTTTTGAAGATTCAATATTAGTTGTCTTCTAGGTTAAGTATCAGAATTCTTCTCNTTGGTGTCATATAATTAAATTCAAGTCATTTTAAAATTCATTGGCATGCATTTACTTTTAAGTGTATTATATACCTGCATTTTAGCCACTTATCTTTCATGGGAGATGTAAGAGTGAGAAATGATCTTGTACTTACTTCTTCTGCTACCTTTCGTTTCCCTTGCACATCAAAATTCCTATGGCATCATTTCCCTGCTCCTTGAATTTGCTGTAGCACTTTGGAGAGGGACCATGGAGTGTCATTGAAATGGCATTTAACTGGAATGCCTTTATTTCACTACATTTAAATAGACTCTTTGTTGGATGCAGGTTCACAGTTCAGTTACTGTTTTTCTCACTTACCACTTCAAAGGTGCCACCATTACCTCCTGGTCTCTATTGTTTCTAATAAAAATTCAGCAGGAGTCCAATGTTTATCCCCCTGTGTGGAATGAGTTGTTTTCCTCTGGTGTCCTTGAAGACCTCTTCCGTATCTCTTGTTTTCATCTACTCCATTGTAATGCCACTGGATATGGCTCTCCTTGTATCATCCTATTTTAATGGCTGCCTGATTTTGGAGATCTAGAAATCATTAAATTTGGGGAATTGGTAGCCAGGATTTTCAAAATTATTTCCTTTGCTTCTTTTCCATTAGCATTTCTTCTAGAGCTTAGGGTGTTAGAGAACTTAGGACATCTAAACACATTCCTGGATCTCTTTTAAGCTTTCTCCAATTATGCCTTTCCTTTTTTCCCTTTACACTGATCAGTTTCTACTGATCTACCATCAAGTTCTTTTATTCTTTCTTCCTCCATCTCCAATCTGCTGTTAAATTTGACTAGTGAACTAGAAATTTCATTTCTCTTAAGTTCTAGAATTTCCATAGGACACATTTTCCTTTTGAATTTTCTATCTACTCACTTATTAAAATCAAATTTCCCTTCATTTGAACATTGCTAAGTGAAACTTATGCATAATCTTGATTTTTGTTTTCTAGTCACTGTTTGCAATGTGCTGTTGCAATTTCACTGTGAAAACATGCTGCTCTTATTGTTAATAAAAATCTGACTGGCCAATAGCTAGGCAGGATTTGGGGGGTAGAAAGAATGCTGGGAAGAAGAGGGACAGAGTCTGAGGAGTCAGAGGCCAAATGCGGAGGAAGCAGATTAGCATGTTGTACTGAGAAAAGGTGACAGCATGTGGCAGAAAGTAGATAAGAAACATGGATTAATTTAAGTTGTAAGAGCTAGTTAGTAACAAGTCTAAGCTGTCGGCCAAGCTTTATAATTAATAACAAGTCTCTGAGTGGTTATTTGGGAAGCAGCTGGCAGAACAGAGCTGATCNTGGTCTCAACGAAAAACTCTGCCTACAACTGTTTTTTTTGTTTATTTATTTTATGCATCATATCTTCCTATTTCTTTGTGTCTANTCATATTTTTAAGATTTGTTATTATTATTTTTATCTTATGTATAGGTATGTGTATCTGTGTATGGGTATGTGAACATGAGTGAAGGTACCTGGTGTCATAGACCTTGGATCCCCCTAGAGCTAGAGTTACAGGTGGTTGTGAGCCACCCAACATAGGTGCTGGGAAATGAACTCAGGTCATCTACAAGAGCAGTAAGTGCTCTTAACCTCTGATCTGGTCATATTTTAGCCCAATGGCTAGTCATATTTTTATTTAATGCTTTAGACTGTAGAAAAGACATTATAAAAGCTTTGATTTCAATATTATAAAAAAAATCTTGCTTCAGTACCTTCTTCAGCATAAAGAAGAATAAACCATGTCATTTTCTGGAAAATGAATGCAAGAGGAGATCATGATATTATGGAAAATAAACCAAACATAAAAATGAACATCCTTTTTCTCCCTTTTATGCAGCCTAGATTTTATACCGACACACAAAGTCATTTTTAAATATGTATGTACACAACACACACACACACACACACACACACACACACACACACACACACAAGGGGTGGAGGGGACCATGAAAGCAGAAGTAAGATGAAGAGATTAGAGACTGAGAGACGGTCTGGTACAAGGAAGGAACCTAGAAGGAGTAGCAAGGAGGAGAGGGGTAGAGTACCAGGGATAAACACAGTCCTTATGAAATCCATCATTATACATAATGAAAATGTGCCAATAGAAATTATTTTAAAATATATTACTCTGTCAAGTAAACTGAAGGTGTTTTATAAGCTCCCTTCCTTTAATAGAACACAAACTTCTAATTCATTCTCCTCAGGGGTCTTTGGTTGTGGTTAAAATAGACCATGATAGCCTCCTCTCTTAGTGGGCTTTCTGGCATCTCAGCTAAACACCGGAGTACTGAGGCAATCTGTCCACTCTGGCAGAGAACTTCAATGTTCTGAGCCTGTTACTTCTCTGGTCACTGCCTGACCTGTGTTATATATCTATGTTGCTTTCAACATTACTCAAGATTCTGTGTGACAGGCATGGGAGATTGGCCCCACGCAGCTAGCCCTCAACAACAGAATCTCTGTGATTTCCATGTCAGCTTACAGAACCTCCTTTCTACACAGATACTTCTTCTCCAGTTCCCAGACCTGAGATGCTATTTGTGTCACGTGTTCATCTGCTGTCTCCTTGGCTCACATAGGCTATGAGCTCTGATTGGAATCTAACTTGGTATTGCAGTCAGGAAGTGGCTGTTGGCTTAAAGCTGATGATCATGAGATTNGCTTGAGGAGGCTTCCTTCTCTGAGCACTACAGAAACACACTGACTATTACCCACTGTCTGAACACAGTAACCTTGGGTATTTTTCCCAGCTTGCTATTTCTCTACAGCAGAAGAAATAGAAGAGAGAATGTAGGACTGCACGGTGGCTGGAANCCTGTAGAATTCATTTTTAATTTCCTACACTTTAAATTACATGAAAGCACAGAAAAGGGGGGATGAAATGACTGCTGGGTGAGCCAATTCCCAGCACATTTCCCATTGAGAAACACATTCTCCATCAACTCCAAAAGAAGATGGAAACAGTTTCAGACTTGTCAAAACAAAACAAAATAAAAATGGGGATTATAAGAGTGAATTAAACTTACCTTCTTCTTGTCCTCTTATAGGAAAGTGTTGGTGAAGGACATAATGAAATGGAGGACTAGAAGAAGGCACCCAGGATCTGAGAGGCNGAAGACCCCACTCAGGAAAGTTGCTGACCACAAAGAAAAGACAGTGCTAATGGAGAAGGCNGGTTCCCAGTGACATAAAAGAGCTGACAGCTTATAACTATAACTGTAGGTGACAGGCGTGTACCAGAAGATGTGAATACTTCTAAGATAACATTTGACCCACAGAAAGGAAACTNCAAAAATCAAGGCAATTGTCAACCTCGGTCAAACAAAAACTGTAAGGAGAAAGTCTGTATGTNTGTGTGTGCTATTTAGCCTAATAATGACCAATGCTTACATAGTTATAATTTTGTAAACATTATTCACCAATTTAAGTAAGAACTGGATACAAAGATCATTAAGGGATGTAGGTGAGAGGGCCAGCTCTTGTGTACTGTGCCATTGTGTGATGGGGCTGTTGGGTAAGAGAGTATGTGGGCCTCTCATTGAAATATGCCTTGTGCAAATCCTGCCCTTACTGCCTAATGGGGTCAACTTGGGAAACTTATTTTGGTTTCATGAGCCTCAGTTTCCCCTTCTGCAAAATATATTTTATTAATTACCTTTCTCATCTCTGTAATCAAATACCTGTACACACACACAAAAAAAACAAAAACAACAACCAAAAAAAAAACAGCTTAAGAGTGGAAGAATTTATTTTGGTTCACGGTTTGAGGGGGCACAACCCATCGTGATGAGAAAGGCACATGATAACAAGTAGCCTTTTTGGACTGCACAGTTGAGACTCTTCATCTCCTTAATGTCAGAACAGAAAGCAAGGTGCCCCAGCTATGACTCATAAGACCCAGCCCTTCCAGTAACCCACTTCCTCCAGCTAGGCCCCATCTCCTAGAGGTCCAATTGCCTCCTGGAGCACTACTACCAGCTGGGGACCAAATGTTCAAAAATATAAACCTGCAGAGGACATTTTACTTCTAAACCATAACATGTACATTCTCTCATAACATTGACATAGCAAAGTAAATAATACATACAGGGTTGTAACGCATGNAATGGCGCTAAATATATACTCNTTCCCACTAAATATATACTTTTCCCTGTGCACTCAGGGAATGATTCTGCAAGAGAAAGTGATAAAATGGCATCTGATCCACTCACTTTGTTAGTCCAGACTCAGAGCCTACAACTCTCATCTGATCCCCTCCTCAGGCACCACATAGTCCATGCTGCGATGGCACAGAACTGCTCCTCAGTCCTTACAGTACTCTTCTGCAGGATGAGCTGCTATGCCAGGGAATCTGCTTTCCCCAGAGCTCCCTCTTCATCCATTATGTCCATGTGCTTAAAAACCCCGTTTTCTTCCATTTGGCTTCCGATTAGAACTAATTATCCTGTTAGTGTCTGACTCATCACCAGCTATGCCGTGGGCCATTTAGATATCCATGCCCCTTCGAACACACATGCACAAGAACCTTGCTGAAGTCTAGCATAACAAATACCTATGGAACAATTACTGTGCACCAAGTTCTGTGCATGTTATAATAAAAGTTGAGGATCCAGGAGGGCTTACACTCATACAATCATTCCAAATTGAGCCCATTATGACAGGAATTCAAAGAGGCAGTGGCAAACCACATGATTGTGATAGAGGCTTTTCCCCCACAGAGTTTACAGTGTGGAAGCCCAGACAGGAATGACAAAGCAAAGTAAGGACTAGACCATAGAAGAGAGGAAGGAGCGGGGTCTGTGAGATCACAAAGTCCTGAGAATTCAGACAAGATGACTTAGAAGAAGAGATTTCCTCACTAATCAAAGTGAGTAGAAGAATTGAGTTCCAGGCTGAGGAGACTCCTCAAGATATACACACAGTGTGATGGAATCAAGAAAATCGGACTCTGAGTTCCACCTAGAAGAATCAGGGAAAGCGATAGTGGTTTTCTTGTTTGTTTGTTTTGTTGTTGTTTTGTTTTTATTTTTTGCTTTTGTTTTCCCTTGAGACAGGATTTCTCTGTGCGATCACCTTGGCTGTCCCTGAACTCACTTTTTAGACCAGGCTGACCTCAAACTCACAGAGATCCACCTGCCTCTGCTTCCCAAGTGCTGGGATTAAAGGAATACACCACTATGCCCAGTTTATGGTGGGTTTTGTTCTAGATCTTAAAGGTTGAATAAATTGCTGCTGTTGCTTCTAAGTGTCCTTTTCTGCTGAACAAATGAATCATTGCTTTGGTTAATAACCACCTTAGACTGAAAAGTATCATTCAAATTGTTGCCATAATGATCTTAATTATTTTAATTCAGCACTCCTGTTTGTCACCTAAATTGTGGGAGGTTTTTTATTATTATTATGTAAAAGGTAGAGGCTTATTTCATTTTGAGATATCTGCTACAAAGTGAAAATTAATTTATATTTATGAATTTTGCTTATTTTGATCCTATGCTAGTGTTCAATTCCATTCACTTTGTAAAAATTAAGTTAGTTTGTCTAGGGCAGAAACACAGAGGATAGAAAAAAAGACCAGCTCATGTATTCTTTCTTTACTCTAGGAGTGAGGCTTCAAAACGAACTGCTGCATGTCAAAATTAATCATGTCAGTTGTATTAATAGTGATTTATAGAGCCACTGCCAGTATGATTTCAAAGTGAAGTCAGTACCTAGTGTAACTGGACAATATAAACAAAAGCACTCAAAAAAGCTGATAAAATTGAAACTACATTTTAAATTTTTTTAATTTTATTTTATGTATATATATAACTAGTATATATATAACTAATATATATGTATATACACAGTATGTGCATATGCACACATACATATGATGTGTTTATGTATGGGCATGCATGTACAACAGTGCAGGTGTGGAGGTCAGAGGACATCTTTGGTCAGTCAGTTCTCTCCTTCCACCATGTGTATCCCAGAGATTAAAATCAGGTTGCCAGGCTTGGTGACAAGTGTCTTTACCAACTAAGCCATCGCACCATCCCCTGAAGCTACGTTGGTAAAGAGCCACCAGTGGGCTTGCTTACATCCTCAGGAATCAGAGGAAGATAAGATGCAATTTGTGCTATGGCAAATAGAATTGGTGGCTCAGCAGAGCCTCCAGCGGACCAGACTCAATGTCTCTCCAATTCATCCCTTTCTTTGTTCCTGCAATAGCTGCCCTAACCTGGGCTCTCGTGATCCAACACCTAGACTGAAGTATCCTGTCTGCCCTGGCAATCTATCATCATACTACCAGGCGAGTGGCCGCCCTAAAACGCACATTTAAACAAATCTGTATCCAGTTACCTTCATTTAGAAAGGTGTTTTTCATGAGTATGGAGTTGCAGGTTGACTCACCTTTTTCAACATTTTAAAGATGTTGCTCCAGGAGACTACGGCTTCCACAAGTGGTTCACTGTACTGCTTCTCCTTGTTTCTTNTGCGTGGTGTATGCTTTCCTGGATATTTCATAGTTCTCTCTTAGGTCTTAGGAAAACCAGTCACATTGTACACCATTGTTGTTGTTTTCAAGGTTTTCTGCTTAGAATTCTTGAGCTTCTTGTATCTGGGGTTTTTGTAGCATTAACCAAACTTGGAGAATTTTTGGAAGTATACCTTTGAATATTTTCCTTTCCGTTTCCTGCCGTGATTTCAGTTGTACCTCAATTAGGCCCTGTGAAATCGTCCCACAGCTCACTGATGCTCTGTTCNTTTTACTGTGTCNCTTCAATGAGATAACGCCCCTTTGAGCACAGGCCTTGACGCTCTGTGTATTGAGAGCCACTATAATGGCTCTTAGGGGTATAACTTGTTTCCAGGCCCGTGTGCCCCCAAGAGTTTTAGCATCTATCTACTCCCCTGAAGCACATTTTTCCCCGGCCTTGGGTGGTCTTCTCTANTACAAGTGTCAACCAACCAGCCCTCAGCTAAAGACTGCAGATGCCTCTTCCACAACTCCAGAGATCTCTCCACAGTGTTTCTTTCCATGAAGCAGAGCCTGTGTATGGGGCCCTTAAACTTCTCAAATAAGACACCCATACTACCCCCTTCTTGAACACAGCTTCCAGAATCCCAGCTACTGTGGCCTCTCCAGATCCCACAAGGGACACCACTGCCCTCATTGTGGGTTTGCTAGAGACACTTGCTGAGCAACAAAGAGAAGTAACATTCTGTTTCTTCTCCTTTGACCTTATTTTGCTGCCCTCCCTTCCTTCTTTATTTTCCAATATGTGAAAGCTGTTATTTCAAACAGTGTGTGCAGTAATGTAACAGATATGTTTAACCCCCTTTTATTTTATTTCAGATGAAAGTAGACTATTATTTTAACAGTTTATAGCTTCAAAATGTTTTCAGGGAAAAAAAGGATAGTATAAAAGGAAGGAAAGAAAGAAAAGACAAAATGCCTTGGAGTGACATTAAGAACCTAGACATTCTGATCTTAGATGACCTTTCTAGACTTATCCCCTGTCCGCTTTCTCCTGCACTGAGGACTCAAGCTGCACAAAGTGATTCAGAGAGTTCATTGAAATTTACTGACTTTCATATATCTATGCAACACTTTCCTTTCCCTCTCTGATGGACGAGCCTGGCCTTTTGGCCAACTTTTAGGAATCAAGGCAGATGCCTCCACTTTCAAGGTCAGCCTGCACTCCCAGAAAGACGAAAGAAACTCCTATGCATACTGGGAAGAAACTGGGCTCAGGGGCTTGGTGGGTNCTTAAACAGAGACCCTGGGATGGGAATAGCCATGCATGGCACTCTTCTGGCTTTAGCCATCTGTGGAAAAAGAATTTGGTTTTCAGGCCGTGAAATTTGGAGCACAGCTCTCCAAGGTACTTGGCTCTCAGGCAGGTGCTTGGCTCCTTTTTCTGTAGCTGTGTTAAAATATTCCGACAAAATCAACAGAAGGATAGAGGGTTTTATTTGGGCTCATCATTCAAGGGTACAGTTAATCCTNGAGAGGAAGTCATTGTGTCGGAAGCTTGAGACAGCTGGTCACATTGCATCCACAGCCAAGAATCAGAAAGTAGTAAATGCCTGTGCACAGCTCACATTTTTTTAAAAATAAAGTCTGGGATCTCATCCCAGGGAATAGTGTCACCCACACTGAGCAAGCCTTCCCATCTCAATACATCTAATCAAGATGACTCCCCACAGAGGCCCATTTTCCAGTTGGTTCTAGATCTCAAGTTGGCAACTGATATTAACCATCACAGCAGGCCAGGGGTGGGGACAATGCACAGCTCCCATCCCCACATTTCAGTTCCTCCACTGAAATGGAGATAGTATGACAAGGGTTGACATGTCTTTCCCCAGACCTTGTACAGTATACTGGCCTAGAGTTTCTCCCCAAAGTGAACCCCTTACATAAAGCCCATCTGCTTCTCTGATTCACCCATAGGTGATCTTCCAGGGTACATCTCTGGCTTGGCTATGGGCAGCAAATACAGAGCTGTGTGGAGAAAAGAAACATATTGCTTTGAGACTTAGCAAGATGATAAATCTATTTAATAAATCTATATAAACCTGTATGGAGGTGAGGGGGTACTCATTAAGAAAGTAGAATCCTAAAAAACTAAAACAAAATCCACTGATTTCCACACTTGATCACATTCCCTGCAGCATTGTGCTGGGGTTCCCTGCCACACCCAGGCCCATCCTCAGCAGCACTTACTGTCCTANGCAGTTCTTAGTCTCACAGCTTTGGTGGCTGGAAGGCTGAGTGGGGGATGGGAAGGCTTGCTTCTTGAGTGTCAGAGGGTGACTGTCCTCTCTGCTCTCCTGGTTTCTGCTGGTCTTGACCATCTTCTCCCGGTCTTCATATCCTTCTACAAAAACCTGTGTCCCATGTTTGCAAACAATCATAAGGAATCAAGGCCCACTCACCACCACCCCCAACACACACAGTTTAGCCACATAGGCTCTGGAAGGAGTCACTCGCCCAGTCTCATAACAAGTCACTCCTGGTGAATGTGAACTACCCCTACCCAAATCTGCCACCACCTCTCAGAACATAATCGCAGGTTTCCTGAAAATCTTAATCTGGGGGCTGACCCTCCAAGGGCCCTTTCCTCGGGTTTATCAGCAACAAGAAGGAAAGGGCTTCCAGAGCTATAGTGAGTTAAAGGCAAGGCTTGTGTTTCCAGTGGTGTGTGTGTGTGTGTGTATGTGTGTGTGTGTGCGTGTGTGTTGGGGCATAATGGGGGATTCTTGCCTTTGAAAACTGTCTGGAATCTGCTCCAGCCCACAGTAGGTTCTGATAGCAGACCATCATTTAGTATGACAGCAAACAAAATCAGGCATGGAGACGGAGCCAACCCAGTGGGGATTGTAATCCCAGCACTTTGGAGATAAAGGGAAGAGGATCAGGAGTTCAAGGTTAGCCCCAGTTACATAGGAAATTCTAGGCCAATCTGGGCTATGCAAGGCCATGTATCAAAAACAGACAACCAGGGCTGGAGTGGATCTCTGGAAGTTCTGGAGACCAGAAGTATGAAATCAGAACTGATCTCCCTCTGAAACCTATGAGNGAGAAATCTTCCATGCTTCTAGAAGTTTCTAATAGCTCCAAGTGTTCTTGCTCTGTGGNTCCATTACTTAAATTGCTTCCCTTTTCCTATGACCCCCCCACCCCACCACTCTGTCATATGACCTAGTTTACCACNCCTTGGCATATGTCCAAAGTGCTCTNCATCCTACTTTTCAGGTTCTTGTCAGCAATGTTCATTGCCACCCTATTGACAATAGCTAGAAAATGAAAACAACTTAATTGTCCCTTAATAGATAAATGCATAATAAAAATATGGTTCATATACACAACAGAATACTATTCAGCTGTAAAGATAAAAGAAATCATGAAATTTGCAGGTAAGAAGATTCTGCTGAATAAGATAACCCTGATCCAGAAAAACAAANACCACATTCTCTCTCANTTGTNGTTCCTAATTTCAAATCTTTAGACATAAGTGGACAACATGGAGTAACTACAGACCAGAAAAGTGTAAAGGAACNATGGGAGCAGGCTTGAAAGGGAATAGCAAGATAGAGGTAATATNAAGTGAGAAGGGGAAAATGGGAGGAGCCTCCAATCTGGGAAGGAGTGTGGGGGACCTGGCCCCACCTTTTTCCCCAGGGTACTCTTGAGGAGTGAGGGATAAGAGATTTAAATAGAAGGACAGAGGGAAGACAAACAGATAGAAACACAGGATAGCCTCAGGAGGGCCTGGATCCTAATCCACTGGTGCCTTCTGTCTCTTTTAAAGAGCTTTTTAAAGGAATGCCAAGGGGTGGAGCAAAGCCCTCCCCCAGCTCAGCCAAGTGTCGACCCTTTCAATCACCTAGTAACCACACACATGGTCAAGCCATCCTTTAATGCAGCTCTGCTGGGTAAAGCAAGCTCAGATCTCGCTAGGAAACCTTTGTGGGCCTCCACAGAGGAGGGAGGGGGTCAATACAGCAGAGAGTAAAGTCACTACCCCTACGAGGNTGGAGAAGAAGGGACTTCTTGTACTGCTGTGGAGAAGTAGCCAGAGTGCCATTCTCTCCCACTCCCTCCCCCAACATCTCTGTATGTGTATGTGTGTCTGTCTGTCTCCTCTCTTCTACCTTTCTTCTGTCTCCTCTCTCCCGTCTCTCTTCTCTCTTTCAATTCTCTTTTCTTGCTCTTCTCTCCCTTCTCTCTTTCCTCCCTCCTCTCCTCCTCCTTCTCTGTGACTAACCAAACAACTAAGTTTGAGTGACATGAGCCTCAGCACACTTGGCTTCTCTTTGCTTTTGCCTGCAGTACCTAGGGTAGAAACTCCATTAAAGTCTGTGGCCTCTGATCAATTGTATTTAACATGTTGATGGGAGGAGTCCATGTTCCACATGACTATAATGATCTTGCACATGCAATTCTCTTGTCCTAAATCTCCACAGCACACTGAGCAGAAGTGTGTTGAGGATCAGGATGGTGGACCTCCATACTATCTCTTAATGAGACAAAGGAGCTCATGGTACAATCCAAAGAAAAACACTGAAAGAACCCAGTAAGGGCTTTGTGTATTTCCCCATGAGTATTTCTTGCATAAAATAAAGATAAGCACCAAGACGAAGTCAGATCCCAATGAACCTAGGCAAAATCAAGTGCTTCTGGCCAATAAAGGTGCCTAGAACTCCCTCCAAAAACTAAAGACCACTATCACAAAACAAACAAACATGAGAAGCCCTCTTTTCAGGACTTGTTGTTGTTGGCCCTGGCTGTCTAAGAGGCTCCCAAAAAATACATCCTATTGCTGTTGCCTTTGGTTACACCTCAGNGGTGGAAGATAAGTCCCTATTGCTGAATACATCATGCACTTAAGAAACAGGGTCTAGAGGACCCTGTGTTGGAACTGACCTGATTATCCCTCTCTGAGAACTATCATTCATGGTACCAGAAGGCACCATGCAGGCTTCCAATGGAGGGAGGTAACCAACAGTCTATACAACTATGACATCTATGAACCACATCAACAATCAGCCTGCTATTGTAATCTTACAGGTGCAGGAGAGGCACACATCTCTTAGTGGTAACCAACTGCTCTCTAATTGGCCTTAAGACCCACTCAATAAGAGGGACACTATACCTGGTACTAGAAACCTAGCAAACTACTCAGTGCTAGTGACTTCACATGGTTATTGGAGGAGACTCTACCACTAGTAATTTACTAAACCAGCATAATCACTAACAACAATCTGTAAACATTTGTCTCATACACACATATAAGGGTAGTCTTCACCTCTCATCAAGAAAACTCTTTGCAACAGACAGAGACCACAACCAAGCAACATGCAGAGTTGGATAGCGCAGTCCCAGTGGATACACCTACAGTATACTCCCACATCTAAGGCTCAGGGGACATTGTGGAAGGGGAAGAGAAAAGACTGTAAAAGCCAGCGTGTCATGGTCTTTGCTATGAGATTGTGTTTCCTAGTGACATCAGAAGCTATACCCATAAAAACTCTTACCACTGTGACCACCCAAATGTGAGCTGTACAAGGAAAATACCAA
>LZPO01035107.1:49190-65188 GCA_001675575.1 Neotoma lepida | reverse complement strand
TCTGCCTGCAGGCCAGAAGAGGGCACCAGATCTCATTACAGATGGTTGTGAGCCACCCTGTGGTTGCTGGGAATTGAACTCAGGACCTCTGGAAGAGCAGCCAGTGCTCTTAACCTCTGAGCCATCTCTCCAGCCCATGCTTTTCCTTTTCAATCTCTTAGGTCCCTCTTTCCTGCATCCACAGGAGGAAGATGTCATGTAGTGTTTCCATCACAACAAAGAGCCCAGTTCTCTCTGCCAACCCCTTCTTTCCACAGAAAANGGATGAACAGTGCTTGCTTCCCAGCCTCCTCCTCCTTNACACAGCCTCTCTCCTGGATGGCTGCAGCTGCAGCTTGCTTTGCTCAATTGCTNGGATTAACATCACTTCCTCACCTCCCCAGCTAGAGNNCATTTTTAGCAATGGGATCTGGCCACACCCAGGACCTTTGTATCTCATCTACAACAGATGGGTGAAGGGAATTTTGAACATAGTCTGTGGATAGGCATGGTGTCTCCCTGTAGCTCACTTTTCTTACCTGTCCCCCCTCACACTTCACATTCCAGCCATGTCATGCTACTATGCCCTCACACTGCTATAGCTTTCTTACCTCCAAGTCCCTGTATGTGCTATACTCTCCGGAGAATTATTACTGGTTGGAGATGAATCACCCCAGAAACCCACTCTTCTAAGAAGCCTTTCCTGGCTGCACGAGGTGTAAGCAAGGGCATATTGTCTCTGACTTAAAGCACAAAATTCTTAGGAGCTCTGTCCACTGATGGCCTGTATGGCCTGCACTGGTCCCAAATTATATGATCAGGTATATCCCTTACTATCTCTGTATCCTGAGCACATGGCGTGGTACACACAGCACAGTGTGGTCACAGAAAGCCATGACTTGGGTGGGCATCAATATGACTTGCAAAATGGAGGGTGCAACAATGGAACAGAAGCCTGAAGGGTCTTTAGCCTAAAGCTGGAAGCAACCAACGAGCNCACTTGCTCTGGGCAGATGCCTTGATGATCCTCAGTCCTGCTGGTAATTGCTGCCTTTATTGGACAGCTAAATTTGGTCGGGTATAATTACAAGCTAGGCTTCTAAGACACAGTCTGCCATCTCTCCCTTCCCCACCCCTGAATGACACCTCTGATAGGCAGCATAGCTTCAAGTTCAACTTCAGAAATAGCCAAGAGCCCANAGTAAGATTAAACTTCCAAACACATAGACCAAATCAGCCATGTTATCCTTGGACTTGGGAACCAGCAAATGGAGAAGAGGAACTAGGAGCAGTCTTCCAAAGCCATGGCACCGATCCCTCTGCTGCTCTGGACTCTCCAGGCTCAGCAGCAGAAAAAGGGATGAAGACAGAAGCAGATGTCTTTCTCTTCAGCTGTGCTTAGATCCTGCTTGTCAGTCACCTGATTGGTGCCTCTTGAAACAGTTCCTTTGAGACCAGGCATAAACCATGTCCTACCTAATATTGACAGCCTATTATCATCCTGTCCTGGATGGCCCAGACAGCCCACTTGCAGGCATCATCTTCTGATCTCCACACACCCAATAGGCAGCTGTCTTGATGGACACCTAAGGAAACTTAGCCACCCATCCTTGCCTAGGAAGCCCATCCACTTCCAATCTCCAACTGAAGCTTCACACATCTTCTGCCTTCTAGCCACTGTAGGTATCTCAGGCTTATGAGACACCAGGGTCTTAGGTACTCTTCTGTCTCTGTGGGATGAGGGGTTTCCCTATGCTCCCCCTCCAAGCTCCTTCCACATTCCATCGACATCTTTTTGGAGCCTAATATCTTATCTCCATTCTCCATTCCTCTTATCCATCTGACCTTCCTACAGAAGCCCCTAGTCTCCTCTCACGCAGAATGGGTCCTTTTGTGGAGAGACCTACCATTCTCATACTACATAGCAATCCATCCTTAACTCTTCAGATTGGGGCTTCATCCATATTCTGAGACAACAGGAAGATGTTTCTACTGTGTTGTGAACCACATTTTGATGGTATCAGACAGGTGGGGCAGACAAGAAATTTACTTGATGAGTGCCTCTTTGGCTATTAAAATATTTCTTCTCCCTTTCCCTCCCTCCAACTCCTCCCAGCTACCCTCCCTTGAACCACTCCTATGTCCTCCCCAACTCTTAAGTTGATAAATCTCTTCTCTTTGGTTATTATTGTGATATACATTTATATGTGTGTGTGTGTGTGTGCACAGTTATATATAAATACAACCTACTAAGTCTGTTTTTGTTGGTGATGTGTGTAGTAGAATATTTTAAGGTGTGTTACTTTTGTTTATATTGCATTTGTTTAACTCTGTGAAGCTGTGTTACTGTGCCTGTGTAAAACACCTGTTGGTCTAATAAAGAAGTGAATGGCCAATAGCAAGACAGGAGAAAGGATAGGTGGGGCTGGCATGCAGAGTATAAATAGAAGGAGAAATCTGGGAAAAGGGATTGGAGAGCTAGGAGCAAGAGAAGGAGTAGGACTCCAGGGGCCAGCCACCCAGTTATACAGCAGCCACGGAGTAAGAGTAAGATTTATAGAAGTTAGAGAACAGGAAAAGCCCAGAGCAAAAGGTAGATGGGATAATTTAAGATAAGGAAAGCTAGCTAGAAACTAAGCCAAGCTAAGGCCAGGCATTCATAAGTAATAAGCCTCCATGTGTGATTTATTTGGAAGCTGGGCGATGGNCCCCCCAAAAAAGAGCCAAAAAACTACAACAATAGATGTGTATATTTTTTCAAGGCTGACCACTCTGCATTGGACAACCAATAAGAGAGACGAATGCTTCCTAATGATGGCATGCTCTNCTGACATACAAGCAGTGGTCCAAAGCCTTTGATTCCTATAGATAGCACAGGTCATACCCTTATCAACAGTAGATAGCGTTTGTCACTTACCAGACTTGCTTTTTGGTGATCATAGTTTAAAACGCTGGCTTTCATTTGTACACATTTATGTCTTAATTTGGTTTCTAGTGCTATGGTGAAGACCATGACTAAAATCAACTTGGGGATGAAAGGGTTTATTTCAGCTTACAGCTCATAGGCCATCATAGAGAGAAGTCAAGACAGGAACTCAAGACAGAAACCTGGAAACAGGAACTGAAGCAAAGGCCATGGAAAAACACTATTTCCAAGCTTGCTTGCTAAGACTCTTCATACCACCCAAGACCACCAGCCTTGGGTGGGTGGAACACACAGTGGGTGGAACTAAATCCCACATAAATCATTAATCAAGGAAATGTCTCACAAACCTGCCTACAGGGAAGCTGATGGAGGCATTTTCTAAAATGATATTCCCTCTTCCCAGATGGCTCTAGCTTCTGTCAAGTTGAGAAAAAAAATTAAGCATCATGTCTATTGATTTAGGAATACTCATTCAATATGCTATAGTATCTCAGGACCATTGGCTGTAGTGTACATAGAAAGCACCTGAAACCAAGAAGTACTACTCAGCCAGTCAGAAAGCTCCAGAGCCTGGTATTCCAGGGAAATCCTCTTGTGAACCTACAGATGGTGGGAGCCATAAGGGCAAGAACGGAAGAGTCTGCTTAGTCTGAGAGTAAATGCTCCACTAAGGAGGTATTGACTGAGGAACTGATGGGTAGGAGAGCTGGCAAGCCCTGGGTAGGTAAAGCAAGAATGAAGGAAGAGAGGAAGACTGCCTATGCCTAGCACACATCCTGAAGTCCTAGGTGACGAGAAAGAGGAAGCTGAGGCTGGTGACTGAACCCTAGGCCCACACAGAGCCATCTGTCCGACCCCTTCTTCTCTGCTGGTCATCACCATGGTTGACCTCAAGCCAGTGACAGTTCAGGTAAGGAGTATGGTTAAAAGATAGTCCACTGAGACTAGAATCACACCTGAGCACCTGTAGAGCCAGGTACGGTGGTCCCTGGGCTTAGTGATCAAAGTAGAGACATATTAGTTTCAGCACAACTTGCCCTTCTGTACTTGCTAAAGAACAAAATCCGTCTCGATTAGGGGTCAGTGCAACAGGGGCCAATAATTTACTTCTGAAGAGCCGCTAGAGCTGGCTTGTTTCTAGATGACAAAACTAGTGTCCCTGGGCATTACAAAACATGGATGTGAAGGCTTCTCTTCCTTGGGATCAAGAGCCAAGGCCNGCTCCAGGTGCCCTTGACGCTGTGAGTCAAGACATTATTAGTCAGTCTGTAGAAAGCTTGAGCCATTTTGTAACATCCTCCTGGAGGCCTCAAATCTCCAACCCTCATGAGTCATCCTTCCTCATCATTGAAAGGCTCCTCCTGGGGGAAAATGGCCCACTGATCATGGCCAAGATCTACGAACAGGGTCAAGGGAAGGGTAGAATCTGTGGGAAGCAAACTCTTCAGTGCCGTTGGCATCTATTCTATGGCCAGCCCTGTTATGGTCGTGAAAGATGTAAGATGAATAAAAGGCATTCCTGTCCCTTAGGAGCCACAGTCAAGGAGAATACAGACCCAGGATACACAGATTTCTATGTCAGTGTCTGGCAGTGAGGGATTACGTGGGCATTCTCCAGCTCTGAGCTCCATGATGAAAAATAATTTTGGAAGAGTCAGGTAAATCCTCATAATGCATGGTGCTGGTAGATAGGACAGATCTGTGGGCAAAATGCTAAGGAAGCTTGCAGCAGTGAGAGGCTGTACCATGTACGGTGCTCTGGATTATAGACATTCTGTCTTATGGAATGCTCAGAAACCGAGGAAGCCAGACATTTGGGCGGCAGTTTACAGAGTGCAGGGAGATGATGTGTATTAGAGAGCAAAGCGACCTGCATTGGCACACTCCCCAAACCCAGCGCTGTGGGAACTGCAGTGTCTGCCCAGGGGCGAAAGGGGGTGAACCCATTAGCGTCACCAGTTCTCTTCCCTAGGGACTGCCATAGGCTCACAGATGGAGCCAGGCCATCCAGTGGCTCTGGAGTGTAATATTATCCATTTCTACCCCAGCACTTCCTCCATACAACCCCAGGGAGGTGACTGGGTCCCTTGCCTNACGCTTCCTCAGCTCAACACAACCCATACAGCTCTCCTGGTTCTCCTTCGGGCAGAGCTAAGAGACCGGTCTCCCTCCACAGCTGTGGTTCATCCCAGTTCTTCCCAGTGCCTTACAAAGCATGTGTGCTCCTTCCCGGGCCTCTGAGAAGCTTGATGAACTCAGTCCTTATCCTTTGCTTCCAATTACCTCTTCATCTGTGACTTTGAATCTCCTCCCCGTGCCCTGTATTGTGAATGTATTTCAGTCACNCTGTCTAATAAATAAGCTAAGAAATGAAAACACAGAATGATCAACATGATGGTAACTGAAGAAAGAAGGTGGCAGAGAGAAGGGGAAGTGGTGCAAAGGCCCTGAGGCAGAGGCAGGCTCATGCTTTCTAGGAATAGNATGAAGCATCTTCATTATACAAGCATGGACTCAGTGGGAGAAACGAGAAACTAAGCTGGATCAGCCTTGCNGGGAGGCAGGGGCCTGGGGTGACATTATTAGGTTCCTATTCTAAAGACACCACGCCAGAGGGAAGAAGGTAAGAGATGACATGAGACANGACTGAAGAGGTGATCCCTATGGTCTGAGCATTTGACTCTCAGCCTGCCTGGTTCACAGATCTAGGCTACAGTTCCTGAAGGAAGCTCATGGTAAAGGAACATCGAGGGCAGAGGCAGGAAAGTCACAGTAGGAAGCATCAGCTCTGCTGTGTATGTGTGTCTGCTCTGTTCCAGGCTAGGCACCAACTTCAGTGTCACAGGGGCTTTGGCTCACCTTAATTTTCATCATCTTTGTATGGGACCAGAGCTTTGTCAGGATCAAGTCTCCTTTGACACCTAGAGAAACTGAGGAACAGGAAAAGAATGATGAACCCTGGCTTCCTGGTGCATGAAGCCCTTGACCGCACAATCCCACCCCAAGCAAGATGGTGGGGTCTAAGGTCAAAGGTTGCTCTTGAATTGTGGCTGTGTTGCCTGTGGAATTAGTTCCTCCAAGAGTGATGGAGCAAACCAGTTCCTTCAAGTCTTAGTTGGAGTATTGAAGAGAACCTGGCAGAGTCAGCACTCAGAACCTAGACTTGACCCGCCAGGTCATGTGGAGACAGAAACAACCCTAGATCCTTCAGCCACTGCCTGGCACTGGTACTGAAGATGATGTGGCTAGGTGCCCTTGGTCTCCAAGGCTGAGGAGAGGCACAGCTCATGACAGATTAAGCCCCCAGAGGCTGCAAGGCTGATTAGTGATAGGTACTGGGTTTAGAAGACATATTTATATGCCAGTGTTCGAGAGACACTCCCATCTGGTGCGTCCTGAGTGTTGATTGGAGCTTCTAACCCTCCACTGGGATTGAAAGGGAAAAAAATAACATAATTTAACTCAGTGGACAAAAGAGGCTGTCCCTCCTTGAAGTCTCCTTTGCTTCCAGGCTTGGGCATCTGGACAAGTTCCTGGGGCAGTACCTGGAGCACTCAGAGTACANTGTCCAGATGGGTGACAGTCCCTGCAATCTCTCTCTAATTAGAAGCATCAAGTCTTCTCCTGGCTCCCCTTAGCTTAGGTCAAATGAAGGGCAGGCAGGGTAATAAGGTTAAATCTGAAGAATCAAGGCAGGGATGCCCTTTGAAACACCATCTTTGACCTTGAGGAGGGCAAACGTCCTTGTGGTCTCCACCGGGAAGCAGGAAAAAGAACATCAAAATGCCCCCCTACCTGTTTGGGTAAAGACTGAATGATATCAAAGGGCATGGCTCCAAGTGGGCCCTCAGGAAAGTGCTCCTTTCCAGTGCACAGATCTAGAATATTTGGCTCCTATCCTCTGGGTGTCCTGTTTTCAAAACCAGCTTCATTCTGATTCTACAGCAAAAGGCACAAATATATCCCAGTGTCCTGGAGTGATGCTCTGGGCTGAAGGAGCTCAGGGACANTGGATCTTNTCCCCAGTTGCTAAGGAGTCTTCAAGGAGATGAAGTTTCTAGATGTCCACCAAANACTAAGCCTAGAGGAAAGAGAGATGCGGTTGAACTTGGTACTAGATGGAGTCTAGCAAAGATCCCAAAGACAAGGAAGCCCTGCTTTTTAACTATTCTGCAGTCTGTAGCAGGTTGCTGCCANTTATTTGGCTGTGGCACTCACTGTCAGAGCTCTGCCCATGCCTTCCAGGGGAGCACTAACATTTTAAGGTATGCTGGCTCTTGAGTACTTGACTCTCAACAATACCAGCACATCCAGTGGATTCCTTGGAAAGCTGCTAGGNGGTCATCGAGGCCCACTCTGCTTGTCTGTATTGAACAGTGTGCCTGGGAACAGCCTTAATCTTATAGGCTAGTGGGTANCACCATCATCCAGTTAGGACACCTCTAAATAATGACCCTCATTCTTCCCCAGAAGCCTTCATCTTCTATATGTTGAAGTTCCCACAAAATATTTTCTAAGTTTCTGTTTAAAAAAGAAAAGTGAAAACCTNAGACATTTTGTTTTCTCTGTGGGATAACAATGAAGCTTAAATAAAAAGATGATTGCAAAGTGCTTAGTGTGGAGTTCAGCCCCCAGCACAAGGATAATAAATGTTGGCAAACAGGATTACATATTTATAATGTATACTTACAATTTATATGTACTTGTTATAAACATGCCATCCATAATTTAAGGAAACAAATAATTTATGCATTTTCAGGAGTTGCAAAGACTCTCAATGTCTAGTTAGTAGAAATAAATTCTAGACGCATGCAACGTATCCATGCATTATTCCTGCATATTCATTTAGTTTGAGATTACAAGTGTTGNTAAAGTGTGTGGGGTGGGTTGCATGGGCTGATTTCTGAAGCACTCCTCCTTAAGAATAGGGCTAATTATCAATGGTGTAGTACAAACCAGAGGCCTCAAACCAGACCAATGACTCTTTGCAATGAACACTTGCAAGTGAGGATATANGGACAAAGGGATTCACTGCATGACTCTCTGTATCACATGGCAGCTTCTATGATGAGATTTTTAATTTTTTTCTTTTTTTTTCTCTTAAATTTTGTTTTATTTTGGGGGGAGTTGCAGGGGTGAGTGTGGATGCGAAGGGACTGGGAAATGAATGGGATCAAGATGCATGATGTGGAAAACAGTGAATAAATAGAAAGAAAAAAAAGGAATGGGGCTAATTCCTTTTGAATTGTTGTTGAGACACAACACTGACTGAAGATTAGTGTGACATGGTGGCTGGTGATAATGTAGGATTCTGGATGAGCTCTGTGACCACAAGGAGAGGCCATTGAGAAGCCCAGGAAGCCAGAGTCCTCTCTATGACTCAGTTAGTTTTGTCCCAATGATGCCTCCTGCATTTTGGCAAAGACACTATGGGCATATGCAGTGTCAACACTATGGAAGCAGGCCAAGAGCTCATAGGAACACACTGGACTGTCTTTGTGACTCTCTCTCTGGTCAATCTAAAATTATTTCTGAATTTAAATGATATTAAAAACAATAAAAAAATACCATCTTGCATAGCTGAATTAGGAAAGCTGCACTAAGAAAATATTGCTGTTGACTCCGTAGGCAGCTCTGGGGACCTTAAGTGACTTCACCTTGAAAGGCTCAGAGCTTACATAGTCTCAGCAAGCAGACAACCTTTGAATGCTTGAAAAAAAAAAGATCCTCTAGGCTCTGGCCAGCAGCCTGTGGTCCAGTGAGGAGGACATTTGCAACTGAGTTCATTCCGGACTCTATCCTCACTGATGTTTGTGCTTTCCTCTGCTAAANCCCCCATCTTACTTTACTACAATTCATGCCTTGCTTTTTACAAGGGGATTGGTATATTTGAACCTATCTCAATCTCCATGCCAAGTTTTTTTTTTTTCAATAAATATGTCAGGAAAAACAAGCATACTTCAGAAGTTAAAGTTGAATATACTCAACGTTCCCAAGCAGGTCAGAAAAGACATTCTTAAAACAGGAATTCTGGAACTGTTTTTGCAATATGGTAAGAGTTTATTGAGTAAAGTAGAGGTGAAACACTCCTAGCCCAGGGAAAAGGTGTGTGTAAGTAAAGTGAGGAACTGATAGACTTCTACAGAACTCATCAGTTAGACAGGCACAGTAGTTAATGGGTACAGGTTGGGCTCTGTTCTGTGGGCCTGAGGACATCCTAGGCCATAGGAAAACAAATGGTTAAGTGTTCCTTGAGACATGAAGGACTAGCTAACTCTTCTCACTGTATGACAATCTAACCAGAATCAGTTATCTCTTTCTATAGCTAATATATAAACTCTAATTATGACAGCAAGATCCCAGTGGTGTGTGATAACATCAGCCACAGGAGGGCTCTTAAAGGTCATCCCCCAGTTCAGTCCTTGAGAGCAAGAAGATGGCTTCTGGCTTTCTTCAGAACACACAGGTCAGAAACAGACAGATCAGCAGCTAGTCTCCAGAATCCTAGATGTCTGTGCCTTGGACAGTGTAGGTGAAAGATGAATGTGTTTTGGCTAGAGGCATTCCTGTCCCATGAGAATGAAAATTACTCTGAATGGACAAGGGACAAGGTGTTACACACACACACACACACACACACACACACACACACACACACAGAGACAGAGACAGAGACAGAGACAGAGACAGAGAGACAGAGATTGATAGAGAGACGCATGCATGCATGCACTTAGAAATAACTCATCATGAGTCAGGAGCGACCGTGGCTTGCTGCTACCAGGAGTCTCTGAGAAGATGCTGGTCACGTGAGTTTGTTTCCAATTTCCCTGAAGGCTGATGGTACTCTCACTGTCCCTGCTAAGTTGGGTTGGATGTTGGAAGCCTAAGGCTGGAAAGGGACAGAACCATATTCACTCTGCACAAGCAGCTTTCAAACCACGAGCTGCCCACTGCTCCAAGGTTCAAAATCAGCCAGCAGTCCCTTGCCCTGCTGTCTCACAGGCCTGTGATTTAGAGTCATGAGGCAAGACTGTGTCACTAATCATTACCCACTGTCACTTCCATGTATACCCCTCCAAAGAGGATTTACTAATGACACTTTGACCATGTGGACAACATTAACAAATCATGTCCCTATACCCAGTTTTTCTTCCATCTCACTTTGAAAAAAATCAAATCTAGTCCAGAATAATAGAACAGTTTAAAGAAACAGCCCACTTAGATTCTTTGTGTTTGAACTAACATGTAATTTTTTTAAACAAAAGGAATTTTTAATTGACTACAGGGATTGGCTAGCTGAACTTTGTCCATTTGAAATGCCAGTTTTTAAAATGGCACAGGCTGCTGTCTAGTAGGTAAACAAATGGTCAATCCAGCTACTTCCTGCTCCTGAGGAGGCTTCACACACTAAGAGAGAGTTCAGAAAGTGAGAATACCTTCAACACCTAGATGTTTGGGTCAAACAAGCCAGAAAATAGATGAATTGCTCCATGAAACTGCCCAGGTAGATGGAATGAGCTCATNTCAGTTACTCAGCTGTTAACTCAACAAACTACTGGTCAACCCTTGTAGATAGGACTGCTTGTACACAACCTGTCTAGAAATGACCAGCCCTCATGGAATGCCTGGACAGATGTGGAGTCACATTGGCCAACTGGATGTCACAACACGATAATGAAAGGCATCTTGCAGAGACATGCAATATGCAGAGAAGGAAGAATGCAGACAGACCTGGCCTGCCTGAGAGCACTTAGGTGAGGGGAATGTCTTTTTCTGTTACCAGGAGCTATCTGTTACTTCAAACACATAGACTCTAAGTGTGGGTTATTTTATTAAGCTGTTTCGTTATCCTGGACTTGATTTGATTTTTCAAAGTGGATGTAAGGAAAACTGGGTTAGGGACATGATTTGTAATGTTGTGTACATGGTGAAAGTGTCATTAGTAAATCTTCTTTGGAGAGGAGTACATGGGACATAAAAGGAGTTATCATAACTTAACTTGGCCTACATAGACAGAAATTCAGAGGTAGAGGTTCATTTATGTGGGGTATTGGAGGACTTAGTGGAGATAAAGGGCCACNCAAAGGTCCTGAGGCAAAGCTTTGCTTTGCTCTCAGCAAGCTTCAGCCTTGGGCACTGTTCTCTAAAGTTGCAAGAAGATCNCCCACAGCAGGGAAACCACATCCTGTCAGCTCAGCAAGTCAACAGAGAAAGGAGCATCTTTCCCAGGACATCAGGAAGACTGGTGGCTTGACCATCCCTGCTGCTGGGGAAGGGATGAAGGATGCCCCCAGGGAAAGCTTAAGCCCCTTGCCCATTGCTGTCTCAGTTGATGGAGAAGGGGATGTGTCAGCTTTTCTGAGCTGTGCATATTCACAAGCGTGCACTGAAGAACAATGAGCAGAGATAAAATCAGCACAGAAGGGCCTAGGAGGCGGAGGCTGCTAAGCTAGACTATTGCAGGAAGTGACATCAGCATGAGAAGTCATGGGAGAGGTACTTGGGTGTGACCACCAGTCTGCAATGACGTACACAAAACATCTCTATAGGCCCAAGGGTTTTCACAGAATCAATTGTTCCTTTCTACCAGCGATATGACAAATATTAAAATGGCCTCTCAAGTGAGTATGTTTTGATCTCGGTATAATTGAAGGACATTGTGTAAAAGTGGAAATTTAGAGGGAAAAAATGGAATGGTTCAATTATCATTTCTTTCTAAAACCATAGCAAAGTGCATATTTCAAATGAGTACTACATGAGTACTACAAACAGCCAGTCTTTGCCTTATCTTCACAGGAAAGGGTAGAGAGAATTGTGGATCCACCCAGTGGATGATGGCATCAATGACATTATCAAAGCACTGCCCANATGAGCAGGCACTCAGAAGCTAACAGGAGAGGAACTCAGGTNAGGAAACCCAGCACCTCCCCAAGATGGATGCCACCCAGGCAGTACTTCATGGATGGGATCACTGTGCTATACCCTGGACCAAGAGCTAAGGTGACAGCCTCTGATGTGTGTCAAGACAGTCTCAAAAGCTNGAGGACATGAACTGTACTGGGTGGTTTTGGGTGTCAACTTGACACAAGCTATAGAGTCATCAGAGGAAGGAGCCTCAGCTGAGGAAATGCCTCCTTGAGATCCAGCTGTAAGGCATTTNCTCATTTAGGGATCAATGGGGGAGGGCCCAGCCCATGGTGGGTGGTNCTATCCCTGCGCTGTTGGTCCTGGGCTCTGTAAGAAGGTAGGCTGAACAAGCCATGGGAAGCAAGTCAGTAAGCAGTACCCTCCATGGTCTCTGCATCAGCTCCTGCCTCTAGGATCCTGCCCTGTTTGAGTTCCTGTCCTGACTTCCTTCAGTGGTGAACAGCAATGCTGAAGTGTAAGCCAAATAAACCCTTTCCTCTCTGACTTGCCTTTTGGTCATGGTGTTTCATCACAGCAATAGAAACCCTAACTACTGAGCCCTGCAGACAAGTGAAGTCAAATGTGAATGACCACAAGCCCCACTCTGACCTCATCATTCTGCTGCTAGAGCATTTTGGAAAGGGCTTCCTTTGCATGGGTCCTGATCCCACATAACAGGATGGAGCTGCAGCATGTGGGATATTAGCACTTTGGGGAATTGGACTTGGTCCTTGTCTCAAAATGTCAACCATCCCCCAAGATGTCCTTCTACCTGATTTCTACATTCAACTATGGAGCTTNATGCTNTATTCTGCATAGATTTAATTCTCACGACAACCTGTGAAGTGGGTACTGTAGGCAATCCCTGTTGCAAATGTTTCAGCTCTNGAGGAAAAGNTATCCTGACTTGTCAGGAAGTCAGGCTATACCTGAAGCTGGGGTGCGGTGGGGNATGATCTCCCNACAGGATGTAGAAATCCTGCTCCTCTCCAAGAGAGAGAGCTATTACAGTTGAGCTGTGCTCTGCACCACCCCCTAAGGGAGCTTCCCAGCAGAGNTATCCCTTTCTTCTGCTGCTCTGCCCCCCTAAGGGGAATGTCCCAGTAGTGGTATCCATTTCTTCTAAGCTCTGGCCCAATATGTTGCTTCTTCTGCTTCACTCTGCTAAAGGGGACACTCCTGCAGAAAGGTAGCAATCTGCTCTGGCTCCAATGAGAAGTTTTTACTTCTGCTACACACACACACACACTTCCTAGCAAAACTATCTGTTTCTTCTTCTGCTCTGCTCTCAAGGGAGCTTCCCAGCAGAGACTCTGCTCCTCACCAGCAAAAGAAGACCTTCACTCAAGACTCTTTTAAGAAAGAGATTTATTTGGGAAGGAGGAATCTGGGAGAGTGGCTGCCTCTGCCAGGGTGGAGAAGGACAGCTGCTAACTAAACAGGCAGAGAGACTTATATAGGGCTTATTAGGGGCCGAGTTTTTCCAGGGAGAAGATTTTCTGCTCTGGGATTGGTTGGTTTTCCTGCTCAGGGATTGGTTGGTTCAGTTGGTCACCAGCAGAGTTGGCTCTGGTTTCAGGACCAAAGTGTGTTTCTTTCACTGGTCCTTTTTAGCCTTTTGGCTCTAATTTTAGGGGCAGGGTGTATTTCTTTCACTGGCTCTGGTTCTAGGGCCAAAGTGTGTTTCTTTGGCTCTGGTTTCAGGATCAGGGTGTGTTTCTTTGGTTCTGGTTTCAGGGTCAAAGTGTTTCTTTCACTGGCTGTGGTTTCAGGACCAGGGTAGGTCTCTTTGGCTGGGCCTTTTACCCTACACCAATTGTTACTACAATTGTAGGGATCAGAACCTGTGTCCTGGAAGTCCTAACAAGCCAGGCTCAGAGACCCATCCCCAATAAACCAAATAAGAAGACAATTAATAGTGAAAAGGCAAAAAAATGAAATGTATTCAATGTGGCTACTTTGGGAGGAAGAAGAAAGAGGTCCAGTGACCCGCCCTGTGAGCCCCTCTTCAGGGGCTTGACATGAGGTTTAGGTTTACATAGATGACAAAAAGTTGGCATAACTAAGCAGTCCTGGTCAAGGTGTGGTCCCATCCCAGTCACTATCTGTCATTGTCTCAGCTCCAGACTCCCTTGCAAGGTAATATGACAAGCTGTCAAAAGTGTGTGAAATCTCTCTTCAGGAGACAAGTTCCTCCTCTGACTGTCTTTTCTTTCTCCCAGCATGAGATCCTTGAGAAATTCAAATCCTTGGGGACCATTGTTTGAATAATTTAACAGCCAAAGGGAGAGGTGCTTTCGGCTCTTTAGAATATCTTCATTCCTTCTTACAGTTACATCATCAGGTGACAGTGTTGAGAAACAGGGTAAATGAACAGTTTCAAGGTCTCCACCTACACTTGACCCCAGACTTCACGACTGGGGAATCTACTCTCCCCTTCCTCCATGGACCATGACTGTTGCCCCCATCTCCTTGCCTTGGGTTTAAAGGTCNGGAGTTGACTGTGAACACCATTTTCTGTGGAGGTGCTGTTGTCAACGTCTACTTGGAGGCTGTGAGAAGCCCCACATTCAGACATAGAGATGGAGAACTGGCGACCTTGACTCACTTCTATTAGAGTGCACACACCCTTTGTGCCTACAGAAAGGGCTCACTATGCTACACCAAGACTTCCTCTTCATCTATGAGAGAAACCAGAACAACACATCTCTGGAAGTTCTGAAGGAGCAGGGCGTAACATGGCCACCCTCCACTCCTTTGCCTCCTCTCAGAAGCTGAAAGACTCCTGGGATCGGCCAGCTCACCAAAGTGGCCATGTCCGAAGACACAACCAGTGTGACCATGGTTCAGCAGACTGACAAGTGCCAGTAAGGAAGGCTAAGGAGAGGCTGCTCTGATGACAAGAATTGCTGAGCAAGACTTGAAGAGCAGGTTCGTTGTGCCCTAACTGGGACTCCAGAGTCATGGGGAGGGCATTGACTACACTGAAGAACTTTGTCACACATAGTAGGTATGCCACCTGCTTGCCCAATTCTGCAAGTTTGCTTCCCCTCAAGATGGCTCTCCTCCCCCTGTGCTAGCATGGATGTGGGTATGTCCCTACAGAGAAGGTGAGTATGTCCACTCAGAGTAGTACCACAGGAAGAAATGGGAAAAGTACCCAGAGGTTCTGATGGAACTCTGTGTAGATAAAGCAGATGTTGGAACATTTATTTTCCTTTGGTTGACTGACTGTGTTTGTAGAAAGGCCCTGTGGCTCCAAACTGAGAACTACCCAGTCAGCCTCTGGGCTAAGCCAGTCAGTCTTGTTGGCTTTGTTTATATCCACCAAATATCACAGAGGAATGCAAAAGCCCTGGAGGCCAGCTGGGTAAGGTTCCCCTCCGGGGGGTTGGGGTGGGGGGGCTTCTTTCAAGCTCTTTAGACCTAACTCTAAGTGTGTTAATGAAGGGACNAAGGAGCCTGACTTGAGGGGTGGGAAGCCAGGACAGGGGACAAAAAGCCCACTTCCTTCCACTGTGAGCAACACAGTTTCCCAATGTGCCTCTGAGTTCCTCAGCAGGGTGAAGGCTTGGGGCAGAAATTTAATATCCAGCACAGCATTAATTAGAAGAAATACTGTCTGAGCTCAGAGGAGCTGGCCATGTTATTAAAATACAGAGCAGACACCGTCTCGCCCCCATGCGATGACAATCCTGCAGACTGGGACGAGCTTCCCTATTTTTAAGCTAAAGATGGGTGTGTGGTGTTAAATAGGGAGCCGACCATCACAGAACATAGGTCAGCAGAGACGACTTCAGCTAAGTCCTGTGGGCTCCTCTGCCCAAACTCTTAGACATGGTTTTCCTGTCACACCATTTTTCTTACACACCCTCTGACACCCCCCACTCCCTGACATAGCATCTTCCTAACACCTAACATCTNTCCCCTACACACCTGTCTGAGTTACTTTTCTGTTGATGTGAAGAGACTCCATAACTAAGGCAACTCATAAAAGGAAGTGTCTAGCTGGGACTAGTTTACAGTCTCATAGGGTGAGTCTATTACCATCATGACAGAAATCAAGGCTGGATTATCTGAGCGCTTCATGAAAGGATCCTTCCTCTGGAACTTAAGAGGTGTCGGTGTTCTGTCATCTCTGTCTTTGTTGTGCTGTGACCCTGGACATATGACTCTCATTCTCTCT
>LZPO01035107.1:37719-48725 GCA_001675575.1 Neotoma lepida | reverse complement strand
AAGTATGCTTCCTCACATCCCAGGAAGCCCTCACAGCACCCTGAGCACTCAATAAATTATTCTTTAGTCCTGTCACTATTCTGAACAAGACCAGGCCACCAATAAAGCACTCCTCCACGTGTGTATGAATGCATCTGTACGCACTTCATACACAAATACGCAAACTCACTAATTTATTTGAAAAAATATGTAGAGTATCTGTAGTCAAGATTTGCTCAAGTGAAGATTTTGACATTGAAATAAAGAACTGTAACAATGTTTGATATGCTGGGGTCACACACACACACACACACACACACACTGGAAATAACTCTCTTAGCTTGTGGCTGAAAGCAGACATCCATTCATGCCAAGGATATGAAACAGAAATCTGTCTTATGCTTTCCTCATCACCACCTAGGAGGCCAGAGGAGTGGCCAGGCAAGGTGGCATCGGCTTAGCAGGTCTGGAGTCTGCCTGGTTACCAACTAATTTGTTTTGTTTTGTTTTGTGGTTTTTCAAGACAGGATTTCTCTGTGTAGCCCTGGATGTCCCAGAGCTTGCTTGTAGACCAGGCTGGCCTCAAACTCACAGAGATCGACCTGCCTCTGCCACCCAAGTGCTGGGATTAAAGGCGTGTGCCACCATACCTGGTATCACCAGGTAGTTTTATGGACTCAGGAAATCATNTCACTTCTCTGACCTTTAGTCTCACCTGCAAANCAGTTATGGAACAGAATAGAGAGTCATGTTGTACATGTTCTGCTTTCCATCCTTTGTTGGTGAGGGGGCGGGGAGGTGGGGGTGGGGCATGGAGGAGACTGTGCGCACCAGTCCGTGGAACAAAAAGACCCAGAGACAATACCTATTGTCAGGCACAGGGACAAGAGAAGCAGGCAGCATGCTGTACCAGAAGTAAAGAAAATAGGGAACCTCTAGTACTGTCTAACTGGGGCTCAGGGACAGAGCAAAATAACCTGGACTAGAGCCTGTCTCCTGCCAGATGGGTGGCCACAGGCAAGTCCCTGAAGCTTCCTGGAGGTTCTCACTTCATCATGTAAAACAGAACTAATANGGCTATATCTGCCGTCAGGATCTGTAACCTGCCTGCCCTGCCTCTGCTTCATGCCCTATACCTCTGCTCTCAGGTCTGTGTGTCCTATAAGCCTGGGGTTTCAGCAATGAGCATCCCCCTGGGTGACGGAGATTAAAAAGACAAAGTTTCTTGGTCAGTATGGTATGAAACAGTTGAATCACCCAGACCAGTGCAACTGGAAATCACAACCGCTGTCTGCTGTTCACTGACTGCAGTACTAACACAGGCTGCTCATGTGCATCTTCATGGACCTGTGTGGCCCCATGCCTTGGTTAGCCATGTAAGTAGAACACTCAGCACCAGTGGCCATGATCAAATGCCCATCTAAGGCAGGATAAATAAATGAATGTGCAGAGCCTCCTAGCACGGAACAACACACAGCACTGAGAGTGTAGCCTCCACAGGTACCAGACCAGGTTCGTGNACAGTCCTCACAGACATTCTGAGCAACAGGAACCACCACAAGTCTCCCTGTGATGCCGATCAAATACAGCACAGGAAAGAAGTAAACGCCAGCTTGTGCTGACAGTGTTGGGAAAGAGCTCCTGGGGGTGTGGGTGGCCGTGNGCATCGTCATCTGGTTCCTGACTCCATGGTATGCTCTGTTTTTGAAAGCTCCGTAAGCTGCATGTGTGCCTAAGGCAGCTTAGTTTTCAATAGAAACAATGTGAGCCAGGAGACAATGGAATGGCATCTTCAAAGCACAGACAGAAAATATCTGCCACCTATAATTCTATATAAGCACTAAAAATATCTCCAAAAAAAGAATGCGGCAAAATTTGATTTTAGGCCAATCAGAGCAGAAAGGCAAAATAGTGTCCTTTAAACAATAGGAAAACAAACCTAGAAAGCTCCATGGAACTGTCTGAACGAAAGCACAAAGAAGAGGTAGATAGAAGTGAATGCTGGCTGCGTAAAGCGATTATTAAAATGCTCGATGCAAGCTATCCATGGAAGCAAAGTACAAAAGGTAGAAGCCAAGCAGATAAGAACGGTGCTGGTAGGGTTGGGGGTGTACAACTGCTGTAGAGCACTTGTCCATGCATAAGTNAGGTCTTGGATTTTATCCCCCCTCATTGTAAAAATGTTGGGTCACAGAGACACCTCCCCTTCCTTCACATGTAGGTGAGAAGCACATAAATTCCTAAAAATTGCATTGACAGGTACCTGTTATCCAATGCAATAGGCCCCACAAGCTTTCCAGACTCAGGCTTGCTGGGCAGGCTGCATCTATATACTGCTCATCCATGCGAGTATACAGCAAGTCACAGACAGGGAGGTTCTCTTCTAAGACGACACAGCTCCAGGGTCAGTGACTGCAGAAATCCCTGCAGCCATTTCATTAAAAACATGTAATTAGGATGTGAGGTTGATGCCAGTCTGATGTGCTTGGGGTGGTAGATGCATGCTACACTTACCTGTGAATCTGTGATGCGTCTTTTGTGTGTGGGAATGGGANTGGNAGGCTTAAGATGTGTCCCTGCACATTAATTTGNCAGTGCCTTTGTTCATTCATTGGAAAGAGAAGCCAAGGCCCACAGATGTTCAGTAACTTCCCCTAGATCATAAAGCCAGGATGGAGCGGCTTGGAACCTAGACCAAGCAGGCCAAGCTCCCATTTCATCCCTAAGTCAATGCAAAATCTCACAAGGCCCTGATGCTAACCCTGCTCATAGCGATGTTCTGGAACATTCTTTCCCAGGTATCATTTCTCATCCAAAGGATGGTGTGATTGAAATGGGTGCCTTCTAAATCTTGCCAAGCAATGAANTGAGTTAGGTTTCTATTTCCCCCTGTCTCATGCGGTAGTGCTTTGTGTCAAGATGCTTTGCACCCCCACACTCCAGGAAGACAGTAAGGTNTAGCTGAAGGAAGAGAGACTGAGAGGGAAAGGGAGTTGTCTGTTGGGATAAGAGGGGAAAGAAGAGATAGTATCTTAAGAATTCTTAGAATGGGAACAGGAAAAGACAGCTCAGTGATTAAGAGTACTGGATTTTCTTTGAAAGGACCAGGGTTTGGTTCCTAAGTGGTGGCTAACAACCATCTGTAACTCCAGTTCCTGGGAATGTAATGCCCTCTTCTCTCCCTCCATGGGCACTGCATGCATGTGGTGCTCAGACATAATGCAGACAAAATACCCATAAAATACAAACAAATAGTACTTAAAGAAAGAAAAGAAAAAGAATTCTCAGAATGGGGACTGATGAGATGACTCAGTGGGTGGAATGCTTGCTGCCAAGCCTGATGACCTGAGTTCAATCCTTGGAACCCACAGGATGGAAGGGAAAGAATGNACCTCCACACATATGCCATGGCCTGTACAGTCTTCCTTTTTAAATATATATATATTTATACATATATATGTATATATATATATATGTATATGTATATATATACAGATATACACATCTTAGTTAGGGTTTCTATTCCTGTGAAGAGACACCATGACCATGGCAACTCTTATAAAGGAAAACATTTAATTGGGGCTGGCTTACAGTTTCAGGAGTTTAGTCCATTATCATCATGGCGGGAAACATGGTGGCATGTAGGCAGACATGGTGCTGGAGAGGTAGCTGAGAGTTCTACATCTTGATCCACAGGCAGCAGAAGGAGACCATGTGACACACTGGTAATAGCTTGAGCATGTGAGACCTCAAAGCCTGCCCCCACCATGACACCCTTCCTCTAACAAGACCACACCCACTCCAACAAAGCCAAACCTCCTAATAGTGCCATGCCATGAGATTATGGGGACCATTTTCATATAAACTACTATAATATATAAATATAAAAAAAATGTTTTTGTGCCAGGTGGTGGTGGCACCTACCTTTAATCCCAGCACTCAGGNGNCAGAGGCAGGTAGATCTCTGTGAGTTCCAGGCCAGCCTGGTCTACAGAGTGAGTTCCAGGATAGCCAGGGCGGTTACACAGAGAAATACTGTCTCAAAAAAATATTATTTATGTTAAAAAAAAAGAGAGAGACTCCCCCAAAATAAGCAAGGCTGAGTACTGTGTCTAGTGAGGCCCAGGTGATATTTGCACATAAATGCATGCTCAGGTAAGATGTGTTTCCCTGAACACACCATGAATACCATAACACATGCTGTACCAAAACAAGGACCTCCTCCTCCATGTGTCTTCCTACTTCAGGTCCTTTTCATGCACCTTCTGATTCCATAAGGTCTTTAATGACTTGCTTTAATGACACTCCTTGGTAAAATGGTTCACAGGTTTACTGCCAAGAGAGTGTAGCCCTGTCACATGCCTGTACAAGTTCAGCCTATCAGCCAGAAACTTGTTTACCTTCAGGTCACATATAGACTGTCCATCAGCCTTTGCTCATATGGAGATGAGGGCATAGAAGACTCAGTTATCTACCTCCTCTNCCTGGTGCCTGTGCCCATCACACTGAGTGCCATCAGACTAGGTGCTCCTGTGCCCAGGCTCACAGGCGTGATGGTAGAGCAGCAGGTGGACTTCATCCAGAGGGTTGCACACCTTGTTCCATGTACTCTGTGATGTGCGTCAGGGAGTGTGGGGGAGAGAGAAGGCAAACACCCCATATCCCTTTTGTATTAGAGTTTTCAGCCTGAAAAGGGATGAAGACAAGGGTGTATTTATTAACAAAGTTCCTCAAGTGGCTAGTTTGTTTGCTTGTGGCTTTGCAAGATGAGGCCAGAAATTAGGGCGGGGCCGTGCTCTGTTCATCAGATCAGCCCCTGCCCTAACCACTTTAGACTCTACACAGAGGCTAATGAAAAACAGCCCTCCCCCCTTGTCCTCATGGAGGGCAGCTCAGGCACACTGGGCTTTCCAAGTCAAATCCAAATCCTGAGTAATTACCAAGTGCCTGCATGGAGGTGTTCCTGTCTTCATTCTACTGGCATTTTTCTGTGAGAACAGCACACGTCAGGAGGTGGGCTCTGCTCTGGGATGGTTCTAAGAGGTAAATTCATANCACAGCTCTCCAGAAACTTCAGAACAGAGCAGACAAAGGCCAACGAAGAGAATTCAGAGATCACCACCAGGGAATGTGCAAGGTGCAGGAAAGAGTCAGGGCCGAGGCATCCGGAAGGGGGCAAATCAGTTGCAGGGTGATCCCAGAGGACATTCAGAAGCTCAGCAGGGGAAAGGGAGGAGGCAGATATTGGCTGGGTTCCTAGGGTTTCCTGGCTTGGAGTTGGGGGTTATCTCCAAGCTACATGGTTGCCCTCCTGACCTTGTATGGGAAGGCGGTCCTCCTTTTGCTGATAAAACACAAAGGCTCATGATGTAAACCCTCAGGCATGACCGGCTCAAGGTTGTCGATATAGCACACAGCTGAACCTGGTTTTAAAGTGGGAAGTTCCTGGCACAGGCAGAGTGCCAGGGTAATGGATGGTCCAGAGCCAGGCCCAGTAGCCTCCTGCAAAAGGTTTGCATTTTATCCCTTGGGCTAAATTACAAACCAGCAGCCACATGGGTGAGGGCANTTCTTAAGGGGCAAGACAAGTCTAGATCATGACTCCCACTGTCAGGATTCTGGTCTGCAGTCACTGTGTNACTCCAAGTCCTTGTGTGACACAAGGAAAAACCCCAAACCTCTCTGAGCCTCATTTTCTTTGTCTACAAAACAGAGGTATTCATGAGAATCTCTGTCTCAGGTCTACAGGGAAGATTCAGGGTGTCATGTCTGTTGTCCCACATTGAACTGTGCCTGGAACCTAAGAGGTGCATAAAGTCATGACAGACACTGGGTACCTCCAACAACCTCTACCAGCCTTGAGGCTCATAGAAATAGCACGTTTTATCAATCAGTTCCAAATCTCATGAGTACTCAGTTAACCTATTTTACAATAAGGCAAAGAAGCGATATCATTGTCATTTAATGTGCCATTTTGAAGAAATAGCATGTTTTATCAATCAGTTCCAAATCTCATGAGTACTCAGTTAACCTATTTTACAATAAGGCAAAGAAGCGACATCATTGTCATTTAATGTGCCATTTTGAAGAAGGGGACATCCACTGATAAACTGAGTCTAAAGCCTTTTCTGATAGCTCCTACCTCAGGACCAGTAGTCTACTAGGGACTGTGCTTCCAGATGTGCGGCACAGGTGGGAAGCACAAGGCCCATGAACTGATCTTGCTTCCTGTACCTGGCTTGGAGATGCTCTGCATTTTCTTCCTCAACCGTACAGTTTGGACAGCATTCAACTGCCCCTAGAAAAGCTAGACTTGTCTTTAGCTCACCACCCCCTCACTGTACCACCTTGGAAGAGTTCTGTCCTGTTAGCTTCTTTGATCTCATTTAATAAGTGGAAGAGAGACAGAAATTAATAGATGTATCTCCAAGTGGCAGGCAAAAGAAATTGTGATCCCTGGGAACTCCTGCCTACACCTGGAGCCTAGGAAGCCCCTAAAGCCTAAAGAAGCAGGTGTATGAGGTTACCTGCTATCCTGGGTCTCTCGATTCTTCCCAGTCTACTGATCTCCACACCTTGGCCTCTTTTTCACCCAGCTTCCCATAGCTCGGCCCCTTTCATTCTGACAATCTCAAGAACTGGCCCTGCTGCTCCTGCTTACTGAGACACACTGGAAGCCTGTCTGTGGCCACATCAAGTGGCCTGGACTGTCCCAAGAACAACTCTGCGTCCACAGGGATTGAGTCCCAGGAGGAACTCCCCGCCACCACCAGGTCAGCCCAGGGACATGAGCTCCAACTTGTCCTAACTCCTCCTCTCTGGCACGCCCTCCCAAGTAAATCCTCCATTCTCATCTTCCATGGGAAAGTAGAGCTTTGTGACGGAAACTTGGAAAGATAGAGGATAGCCCTATAAAAAATCATTCCCACTCCTTTTTCATTGTGATGGCTCAATGGGACGGGGGAGGGGGGGGAGAAGAGCATGAAGGAGGAGTGGAGGAAAACAGGAACAGAGAAGGTAGACATTGGACTTCTGGTTGCTGTCAAGGGAATGTGAGGGGTGTCACAGAACAGAGGCTTTGGCAGAGTCCAGAGCCATTTGATCAGGTCTGCCTCTTTATTTCTATAGCTACACAGTCAGAATGGTTTAGGTTAGTTAGCGTTCTGCCTCCCTGCTATAAAGTGTGGTTAGTGACATATTCATATCCCAGAGTTTCTGCATATGCTAATATTGCTGAACTTGGTGGCACAGGCTTGCAGCCAAATGACTGGGGCAGCTGAGACAGGAGGGTCACAAAGCCACCCTGAGCAACCTCGTGAGCCTCTAACTCAAAGTAAAATACAAAAGGGGTCAAGGTGGGGAGGTAGTTCAGTGGGAGAGNGCTTGCCTAGCATGTCTAAAACCTCTAGGTACAATTTCCAGTAACACAAGCAAGAAAAAGTGCTGGTATTTGTAAATAACTTGAACCAGTACTGATAAGCATTATGTAAGTGTTTATTAAGAAAATAAATCAACACAGGACTCCATGTGAATGGATTTTCACTCAGGACTCTAAGAGGCAAGGAGTTTCTCTGGGTCTTGGTCTCTTCTGCAACAAAATGAAAGGTTTGAATTAGATGCCTGACAGTGTGACTCCTGGTGCCATAGGTCCAATGTCAGCTTTTTGATATTGTGCCATGACATTGTCATTTACAAAGTTCACACTCCCAATCAAGTTACAGAAAATTGGAAGAAAAACAAAGTTTCCTGTTTTGAGTACACTTGTGATTTTGTGTTGGGCCACATCTGTAGTTGTCCCTGGCCCTGTGCATAGGCCCTGGCCTATGGACCACAAGTTGGGTATGGAGGCACGTAGGAGAACCCGGTACAGACACAAACCCAACAGGTGGCTCAGGGGTCTATAAAGAGTTATACAAACTGTATAGGGTGACTCCTCGCAAGATTCCTGTGAGGTTGAGGAGAATCCCTTGGATGGTACTGATGATGGAAAGAAGGAATGGAGAAGCCAGGAGATTACCTCTCTGTGGTCACATAGTAAACTGTAGACAAATGCACAGCTGGACCTTGCCTGATTCTAGTGCCCCAGCTAAATGAACCAGCCCAGAGCCCANTTTTGGTGCTGAACATGTGGCTAGCAGGCTGTCTACATTATCTTTCTTTTAATGTGATGAAATACCATGACCAAGACAAGCTATAGAAGAAAAGGGTTATTTGGGGCTTATAGCTTCAGAGGGTTAGAGTCCATAACTATCATGGCCAGGGGCATGACAGCAGGCAGGCAGGCATAGTGCTGAAGCAGTTGCTGAGAGCTCTCACCTTTTGAGACAGGACCACAAGGCAGAAAGACACTGGTAATTAAAACCATAAAGCACACCCCAGTGACAGACCTCCTCTAACAAGGCCACACCTCCTACCCCTTCCTACACAGTTCCCCAAACTGGGGACCAAGTACTCAAACATGTGAGCTTACAGAGGCTGTACTCATTCAAACCACCACACAGGCTCATTGTCCTTTTTCAAGTTTATGTAATCAAAGGATTACTTGATGGATCCTACCAAAAAGGTAACAACTGTCCAAGGGCCTGAGGCAGAGGGAGACAGGAGGGAGGAGCACAGTACAGGGTAGGAGTGAGAACTCAACCAAGACTCCGTAGGGAGCTCCAGGTGGGGTGAAAGTCACTGTGGTGTCTGTTCCTCTGCCTGCCACAGACAGTGTCATGTCTGGCATATGGCAGGTGGCCAGCACATGTGGCCACTCCAGATTTCCNGATGATTCTGNATGGATGAGTGCTTCTTAAGGTTTTTGATCTTTTGCAAAAAGCTGTCATTTTATGATTGTGGAACATCTCATATTTTATTAAATCATTAAATGAGAACACAAGACAAGCAACGTGTTTTTTGTCACCTTCAGAGAAGAGCAGCAGTGGAGAACAAGGTGCCTACACACACTTCTTGGTTGATTAGGAGGGAAAGAGGACAAGAGGTCATGGGTAACAGGAGTTGAAGAACCTGGCACCTGCCTCATTCTTTTCCAGCCATAAGTCATGCTTCCGCTAATGTCCTAGCATTTCCCTGAATCCAAGCTAATGGAATTTGCTATGCATTGTTGACACTGAATGGTGCTGATGTTATCTCACTCNCCTATTATAGGACTAGACACTACTGGTTGATACTCAGCCCAAGTCATTTCATCATGATCCTGAGTCCCTGAGTGGTGGCATATTCCAAGAGCCAGGCTTCTGCAACTCACAGGTATTCCCTGAAAGACAAATATGACAGTCTGGCTGTCTACTTGGAATTAATCACCTTTGTCCTGAAGGTCCCAGCAGGATTATACTCAGGGATCTGTAGGTGCACATATGCAAGGATTGCTGTTGTATCTAAATAGTGTTTAATATAGAGTCTTCTTAACTTACTCATGTTGGCACTGGGGACTCATCACTAGAAAAGGAAGTAGTGTCCCCTCACTGAGCAGAGATGCATACACTAAACCCATACCCTACCCAGAAGCCAGCCTACTGGGAAAGGTTCTACCACCAGACACTCGAAGAAAATCTCCCTTTGAGAGACAGCATGGCCAGGCAAAGGAAGTACAGGAACCATTGAAAGACATGAATTCTGTGTCAGGGACCACACTGGCAGTTAGCACAAAATGATATGAAGGAATGGGCCCTGTGGTCAAAGAGGAAGCTGGGATCCGTCTGAGGCCCAATTAACAGCAAACAATGTGATCCAATAATGTGCTNCAAAGTCGGGGGCTTTATCTGGGGAAGAATGCAATTGAGCCGAGGCTGCCAGAGTTGGACACAGGGATGGGATGGAGAGGGAAGAAAGTACACAAAGGTTTAGCAGTGTATGGAGCAGGGAGCAGTAGCATGCACTGAGGCTGTTTCTGCTGGACATGGGATGAAATGGAGTGTATTAGTTACTGTTCTGTTTCTGTGATAAAACATCATGACTAAAGGCAACTTAAGGAAGGGTTTGTTTTGGCTTATGGTTCCAAAGGGATAAGAGTCCATGATGGGAGACTAGAGGTATGGATAAGCAGCAGGCATGGTGGCGGGAGCAGGAAGCTGAGGGCTCACATCTTCAAACATACNCACAAAGCTCAGAGAGTAAACTAGGGGTGGGTGAGGCTTTTTCTTTTCAAAGCCTGCCTCCAGCAAGGCTGCACCACCTAAACCCCAGCAAGCGGCGACCAAGTGTTCAAATTCCCAAGACAATGGGGGACATTTCTCATTGGAACCACCTCAAGGAGGAAGGATTGGTGGCTGTGTGAGGGAAGGGACAAGTGCAGAACACAAGAGTCTGCAGACATCCTGCTCGGGAGTAGTCCCCTGTACTCCACAGATGAGAGAGATATAGGGGTCACAGTAGATGGTTCCAGGAATAACTNCAGGGACATGAGTCTTTTGTTCTCCTCCTTCTCCTCCTCCTTCTCTTCTTCCTTCTTCCTCTCCTCCTCTCCCTCCTCCAAAATTTCTTCTTTATCCTCTACTTCCTCTTATATTGAGACTTGCTAACCATCCTTTAAATTCAGGAGTTGATTTCCCGTCTTAACAAGAGTCTTATGGACATCCACCTCTTATGCTCGCAGTCTGAAGTCCCTGTTGCTCACATGATCCTGTGGCCCAGAAAGACAGACATTCTTGGGCAAAGCAGTCAGAGCCATGAGAGTGCATTAAACCNGGATCTCTAATGTCATCTCAGCCAGAAGGTTGAGTGTGTTGCCTGGAGGCCCTGAACCCTGTCCTGAGTAAGAACAGGGCAATAAGGCAGGGAGTGGGGTCAGAATTAGCATATGAGAAAAGCCAATGGCNGAGAGGAAGACTGGAAACGTTTCTCACNTAGACTGAACTGTGTTACAGTTCAGCATGCTCAAGTGTGGGTTGTGTGAATGATCCCAGTGCCCTCAGTACTGGAATGTTGAAGTCCCAGTCCTTTGTACAGCCATTGCCTTTGAACTGCCGACATTTCCCCCAGCTCTGGTACACTTCCTTCTTGGGAAGCAATCTCTTTTTATCCAC
>LZPO01035106.1:112618-127292 GCA_001675575.1 Neotoma lepida | reverse complement strand
CAGGCAAAGTGTGCATACACATATGAAGTATACCAGGCAAAGTGTGCATACACATATGAAGTATACCAGGCAAAGTGTGCATACACATATGAAGTGAGTAGACCTTGGTCACTAACGAAGTATTGATCCTGGGAGAGCCTTTGTGAATTTCATGCAGGAAGTTTTCAAGTTCAGGATAGTTTCCCCCCTTCCTTCCTCTCATTGTTTTAGTATTCTTGAAACAGGGTCTCATGAGGCCACAGCTGGCCTCAAACCTGCTCTGGAAGACCTTGTGCTCTTGACTTTCCTGCCTCTAACTCCTAAGAGCTGAGATGACAGGCCTGTGCCACCATAGGCTTAGCTCAGGACAGCTTTCTATCTGGGTTGAAGAGGTCTTGCTTCTTCTTAGGTGGATCCTTGAGGGTCCTTTCAGAGCCAAATTCCACCTTTTCCCACTATGTATTTGTGGTAGCCTTGCCTCAGAGAAAAATAGTATATCACAATAGACAGGGCCAGAGAAGCAGACAGGAAAACCAGACATGGTTTTACAGTAAGTAAAATATGGCAACTCTTCCCAATTAAAAAAAGGTTTTGGGGGGAAGTAAACTTATTTTTTTCATTAAAAAGCATTATTTATAGTGTGTTACTATGCATATAATGGGCTTACTATTTGTAATGAATTAATGTTTTATTTCTAAACTTTTAAATTTTAACTTCTAATATGACAATTAATAACTACATATGTGTTGGTTAATATTTCTCAGCTGGACTCAAATCCAGACATACCAGTTGAGAGGGAATCTCAACTGAGAACTGTCTCCATCAGACTGAGTGTGGGCGGGTCTGTGGGGCATTTTCTTGATTAATGATTGATGTAGGAGAGTCCAGCTCACTATGGGTAGTGCCACCCCTGGGCAGGTGGTCCTGGCTGGACTGTGGAAGAAAACAAGCTGAACAAGCCACCAAGTCTCATTGCCCCCATGGTCTCTGCCTCTGACTACTTTGGCTTCCCTGAGGATGGATTGTGTAGCCTGTAAGCCAGATAAACACTTTCTTCCACCAAGTTAACTTTTGGTTATCGTGTTTATCACAGCAGTAGTAAGCAAGCAAGGACAACATATAACCCACATAAAATATTTCAAGGATTTCCAATTGTTTTTGAACATATAAAGACATTTTGAGACAAAAATTGAGAATGAATGTTCTGAATCTATCTTATTTAATTTTAAGTGTGTGTAAGTGTTAAGATACATGTGTGTTGCAGTATCCATGGAGATGTCAGAAGCCAACTTTTGAGAGTTAGTTCTCTCCTTCCATCATAGTTTCTGGGGACTCAACTCAGGTTGCCAGGCTTGCACTGCAAGAGCTTTCATCCACTCAGTCATCTCACCAGTCAGCGGCCTTCCTGCCTCCCTCCCTGCCTCCCCCTCTCCCTTCTGAAACATTACTCTACTGCTGAGGCTGGCCTCACACTTATGGGCACCCTCCTCAGCCTATGGAACGCTGAGATTACAGGTGTGTACCACCATGCCAAGAACCTCATTTAAATTTAAAAAAATTCCCATTCCCTTGCCTCCTGTCTTCAGACTTGACGGCCACCTAATTGCTACCATGTCTTCCCCGTATGCCAGTCATGTGCCTGTCTGCTCCAGATCTTGATCCTTCCTCTGCAAAATATGTTTTCCAAGACTCTTTGCCAAGGACAATGGGAGCCATGGGCCGGACACAGGAGAAAGACATCCAGTTCTCCTACCCTCCTACTCTGGGCTCAAGAGATACAGCACTTTCTCCTTGGTTCTACATCCTCCTGAACGGGCTTGCAGTGTGACATCTGCTGGGCTGACGACACTTGTGGCTGTAGTAATAATCTCTTGCCCTGTGTCAACCTACTGGAAGTGGTTGGTGGCTTCTTGTTCTTCTTGCCCAGTAGTTTCATCTCTCAGCACTTTTGCATGCATTCTCCAAGTGAACTCTTTTTACTATATATACTATCTGGTGAGGGGTCTCTTCTCCTGCCTGAAATGTAAGCTTTAAGAAGTTGTGATATGATGGCTGTTCTTGGTTATCAACTGGACCACATCTGGAATTAACTAAAATTTAAAAAATGGAAGGCACACCTGGGAGGGATTGTTGCTTAATTCGAAGTAGGAAGATCTATTTCTAATCTGGATTAGAGACACATCTGGACCACACCTTCTGCTGGAAGCCTATAGGACATGGAAAGAGCTTTTGCTCTTTGCCTGCTTGCCCTTGCCTTGCTAGAAAGTCCATTCCTTCACTGGCATTAAACTTCTTCAGGATTTTGCTTCTACTGAAGACCAGCTGAGACATCCAGCCAGTAGACTGAGCATTTTCTGGATTCTTGGACTTTTCATTCGTAGCCAGCCATTGTTGGACTGACTGGAACATAGCCTGCAAGTCATACTAATAAATCCTCTTTATATGTGTATACATATATGTATATATAAATGTATATGTATACACACACACACATACACACCTACACACACACACACTCATTCTATAAGTTCTGTTTCTCCAGAGCACCCTGACTAATACAGGGGATTTCCCAGTCTGTAATTCGTTTTAAACATAAAACTAACAGATGTTAGTGTCATTATTATACATATGTAAAACTTGAGGCTCGGGAAGAATTAACATGTCCCACAGTAGTGGGTCTCAGACTCTACCCTGAGTCAGAATTACCTGGAAAACTTCAAGACACAGACTTTTGGACTACCTCCAAAAATTTCTGATTCAAGAATTCTAGGATGGGGCATAACTTGCATTTCTCGAAAGTTCATAGGCAAAACTGATGCCNCTGGTCTGGGGAGCCGGCTGAGGACCCCTGCCCTCGACTGTATATGTCGGTGGGCAGTAGGGAGCACCCTATGTCACATCTTCCCACTGCACTTTATAGAGAAGAGTGTTTGACCAGCTCAACAGTGGGAAAACAGGCCTGAAATGGCCACATATAACTCACTCTGAGATCAGAGTCCAGACATGTGCCCCATCATTCCTCCAGTTCTCTTATGGTTTATAAGTTTTTGATTCCAAATACTCTCTTTTTTTGCTAGTCTAACACTGAACTGCTCAAGCTTTAAAGACATGCCATAATCTGATAAAGAATTTATCAGGGTGAGAGGGCCACAGACAGACCCAACTGTATCTGTCTTGTATTATTTTACAGATTTTCATCCTTTGGCCTTCTTATGAAGTAGTTTAAGTTAGTCGAGCCAGGCACCCTCAGTCCTCAATGTCCATTCTCTTGATACAAATCTATTCTAATATACACCTCCTGAGTTACCTCAAGGACTAGGCACTAAGACTCTAAGACTTACTTACCATCTGGGTCTTCGATAAGAAAATGACATTTCAGTTCGGCTTTAGTATACACTTCCTGATCATGCCCAGAATCATCTTCACTTTGTTAACCGTAGTAGTAGGCTGGACTTTAGGGGCACCAATCTATGTATGCATGGTCTCTTTCCTGAGTCGTTAAATGACCATCCTTTACAAGCAGGCACTGGGTATGTTTCTAGATATTGCTAATCAATGACAGCCTTTCCCTCGAGTCTCATATCAGAAAGGCACATAAAAGGACTCTAAGAGAACAAAGGCTGCGTACGCACAGTCACACCACTCGTGACACTGGGTCTGACTCCCAGTGAAGGAAAACTTCCACCTTTTACCGATTTCCTCTTTGGGGGTGGTGGGAAGCAAGCAAGAATAAACTGCCCTATAGCCTCGTGATCTCTTCAGCCTCTACGTCTTCCATTGGAGGATTTGGAGGGAAGAAGGTGAATCCCTTTAAGATAATCATGAAGGTATTTCCAGGAGTGCATTTATACTTTAGGGACATACGTGGAAAAGTGGATCTAAAATTTCCAGCTAGAAATTACTCTTCGTCGTTTTCAGAAGGCACGAGGAGACAGACATTGCTTTGATTCCCTGTGTTTTTAAGTCACTACCTTTTCTGAGGGAACACTAGAATGTCGTTGGATGCAGTCTAACCAGGGGCTTTGTAGTTGGGCGAGTTTGGATTTTAAGCGGGTCAACCATTTACTACAAAGGTAACTATGGAAAGAATCTTAACTATGCTTCTTCATTTCAAATAGGGACAAGAACAATAGTTAACTAGGGCTGCTATGAAGATTAGAAGGAAACACAATGAAAGACTCAGCCCACCAATGGACCCAGATTAGGAATAAATTCAAGTTAATGCAATTATTACCCTATTTTAAAATTTGACATTCCTGCCTTACATAAAAGATGGATTCTACTACATTCAGCTGATATTGAAGTTTTGATTAAGTGATATCCTAATGGACGAGGTTATATTTTCTTAGATTATTCTAACTATAACACAATCCTCATTTTTTACTTCAGTTGGAAAAGAAACATACAGAGAAAAATTTAGGCAGAAGTTTCCTTTATAACTAAGCAGTGTAAACTGCAGCAAATCGGGAGTCTTCCCTTTCTGTCACTCTGAGAAGGAAGTGAAGGTAAAGTCTACTCAGCACTTAACTCTCACATTAGGTGCTTAATGTGCCCCATGTCACACAACTCTTAGAATGTTACAGAGAGTGTAGTGCTCTTATTGCCTCTTGCCCAGATAAAGAGGAAGGCTTAGAGAGGCTCATAACACATAAGAACAGGAGATCCTAGGACAAAAGGCAAGCCCCTAACCTGTACACTACTTCTGGAAAATAAACAAAAGAACACACCCTGTGCTTTTTCAGCTACTGCCCACAAATGGTTCCCTAGGGATCCGGTGTCTGTTGTTGAAATCTTTGTGCATATTTCTCTCCAGAGACATGCAAAGGCAGCTGGCCTCAGGGTAGGTCTTTTTGTTTCCGCTGAGAAAGCCAATAATGAATGGTGTATCTGAAGGCCCTAACAGGTAAACACTGGATAACTAACAACAGTTCCTAGTGCCTCCTTGGCTCCTGGTGGCTGGGGTAGGCTTGGCAATTGAAATGTGGAAGGAAGTCATCCTCGGGTATCATGGTGCTTGGGTTTCTTTGTGTTGTCTGTCACATGTTGCTGTCATTGGGTATTAAGTTTCCATCACTTCGGTGGGACCAGGAGCCAGGGAGAACCTGCTGCTGCCAGCAGATCTACAGGACACAGGAAATGGAAAACAAAAGGAATTGCTGACTAAGGGCAGGCACTGCTCCCATAATTCCTCACTGTTCTCCACTGCTGGTCATCTGGGCTGGAAGATGGGAAATAGCCAAGAGCCTGCATTTCTTCAGAACGAACAACTTCAGTCTGTCTCTCCTTAAAGACACCCATTCTAATTTCTAAAGACATGAACTAAGGCTCAATTAGATACAAGACTAAAAGGAATTCATGTGCTCAAAGAATGCTTGATCAATGTTTCTTTCAATATTGATGAATTAGAAATGAAAATGGTAAAGGTTTTGCTACCAACCCTAGCCACCTGAGTTTGATCCCAGGAGCCCACATGGTAGAAGGAGGTAGACCAGTTAGCCTCTAACCCCCACAGAGGTATCATGCCACACACACACCATCATCCACCCATACACTCACAAACAAACAAACAAACAAATGTGGAAAAATGAGACTATTAGCCAAGTCACAAACACCACTTCCTCACAGTTTTCGGGCGTGTTTCTTTCCTCTGCCAATCAGTTTTCACTTTCATGGGAATAATTCTTTCACTAGTGGGCTACAGTATGTAGTGTGTTCTGCTGGCTGCTGTCTCCTGTAATGTGAACGGAGGTAGGATGGCTGTGAAATGCCTGTGCAGTTTGGTTGTGGACATTCCTGCTCCACGCTGTGAAAGCCAAGTATAGTCATCCAGTCTCACAAATGTTTACCTTTCCTATTGCTTCCGTAGACCACAGTAAAAGATGGATGATCAAGTGTGTGGCCAAATGCTTGAGAGAACCGAGGAGCTTGTACCCTGTGTTCTCTCACCTCCGTTTACCACACGAGTCTGTTTGATCACTGAGACTGTGTGGGATTGAAGAAACTCACTTTCCAGTGTACCTTCTCTATGTCCTAACAGTGTGCCAGCTGTTTAACAGGCAGCATGTGATTGAATACCCTCAATGATCCTGTGAAGTAGGTACTTTATACATACTTTATAGAAGAGGAAGCAGCCTCAGAGAGACTTAACATTGGCTACTAAAAGTTGCTACAGTTTCAGACAGCTCCATTCTCAAACTGGTTCATCTTCTATGGCATCATTTTACTAGCAGACTTAAGGAAAACTTGATCATGTAAAAGAAAACATGGATAGAATTATCAATTAAGAGTTTGAAATTAGCACAAGTTTTTTTAAGCTAGAGCACAGACAAAGCCCTACCTGCATAGGACCTCAAAGATGACATATCGCAGCACACACAGGTATTTTGAACACAAAGCTTGTAAACCACTTGCCACACATGTAAGTCTGGGGCAGGTTAATTTGGCTTCTTTCAAAATGACAAGGTCATTTAAGCCTCTATACACTATCTAGAGGACAGGTGGAACACTAGTGATGAGCGGAGGGAAGGCCTCTGGTGTCAGGTCCCTGCTGAGATGTCCCTTCCAACCTCAGGCTGCCCCTCCATATATCACTGATCTCCACGATGTACCCTTGATTAACGCCATGGCTCCAACTAGCCAATGAATAATGAGGCAAAGGCAGCAGACACACATATCCACACTTAGTTGAGTTGTAAGTCTCTGGCCTCCTCATGAGTATCACAGATCTCATCTCCCTTCCCTGCTGGTGCTNAGATGTAACAGTGTGTCACCTGAGACATGGGCCATTAAAATTACATAGCACAGGTAATAGAGAACTCTGTGCAGGTTAAGTAATTAGCCCTGGTTTCCAGGGCAGTTTCCAGGCCCTGTGGGCTCCCTCTCTCCGTGTCTCTTAGCACACCCGGGAGCCCTTTTCTGAGGCATCTCTTGGGATTTGTTGAGTGGAGGTGGTTATTTAACACTGTCCTCATTAACTCAGCCACCAAGTCACCCTCAGTATTGGGTTCACATATGGGGGAAGGGATTTGTAACTCACAACAGACCATCAGTTCTCTAATGGCTGATGGCCAGTTGCAGTGAAGTGGATTCAGCTGTCTCTNTATGTCGTCCATGAACAAACAACTGAACAAACTTGGGTGGCAACAGAATCTGCAGGGGGCAATTTTTTTTAAAGGAACAGGACCTTAGAATGCCTGTCTGTGTTGAAGTACTCAGTATTAATCTACATCAGGGCCCTGGCTGTCTTCAAGTTTCTCCCTGTGACTGATGATTCTGCCTCTGGACATGCCAAAAAAGAACTCACAGGACAGTCAGGAGTAAGTCAAGAATGTTGCTGATTCTTGGAAAGAACACTAGACTTGAGATGCTGGCATTGTTGAGAACATGGGTTTTAAAGTTGGGTTACCTTCGGGCCACAAGGTGCTCCAAATGTGTTATGTATTTTTATGAAATACAGTACAAGTTACTTACTGCTTTTGGTCTTAGTTTTCTCATATGAGAAATAGCAATTATGTTCTAAGCCTCTATGTAGTTTCCAGGTTAACGACAATGTACAACAGAAGCAATATGTATTCAGAAAATGGTAGCTTTACTGCCATGCCTTCCCAACTAGCACGTTCTTAGAGCCAAACAGTTTATCAGAGCCCAAAGGTCAATCTTGTAGCCAAAGCTCTGGAAGTACTTGCGTGTTCACCAGGCTATTTGGGGGAAAGGGGATTCCATTGTTGGCAGTGATTAGCCTGTAAAACAGAAACAAAGCCAACAGCCACAGACATGCTTTGACAGCCTTAACCCCTCCTTCAGAGATGCNATCCAAGCCTCCTTGCTTAGNGTTGGCTTTAATGAGTAGANTGTCCTGGGTGTAACTAGTGGGCTCCGTCCCTGCTTGTCTGGCTAACCTGCACTCTCCTTCTGCTGAGGTTCACTAATTTAACACTGAACACGGGAAGATCGAGTGCTCAGTTTTCTGGAAATCACGTGGGAGACCCTGCCGACCGGCAGTTTTTCTAAAGATTTAGGTTCTCTTCTTGAAGCCATGAGTCGCTCTGACTCCTGGAGTTTTCCAAAGATTTGAGAGACTCCCTGAAGGATTTGTGATCCTCACCACGTCAACAAAGACTGACAACATCCGTAAATCTGCTGAGTCTACAAGTCTGTATTATTATCCTGCAGACANTGTTCATAAATTGTCTAGTAATTTCCATGAGTATGGTTGGTAGCTGGGGAGGAGGGAAGGGAGGCAAAGGAGAGGGGAGAANGAAAGAGGAAAGGAGAGCCAACCAACACAGACATATCTTCAGTATCCTTTATGCCCCAGGTTCTAATGTGATTCCCCACCCCACCCCCACCCCCGCCATGTTGCCTCATTTGATCCTTAAAACAGCCTCATGAGGTCAGAACTATAACCTTGGTTGACACAGGCAGAGAAATGGAAATTTAACGATAACAGCACACAACAGCTTGTAAGTAGCAGAACCAGCTGATTAAAGCCAAGCAGTGCTTTCACCATACTGCAGGTACATCTCATCCACAGGCATCCTGTCTTGTTGGTGTCAGGAGGATTTATTTTTAAATTTGAAAATACAAGTGAGACATACAATAAAAAATGAAAGGTTAAAATCTGAATGTTAATCATAAATTTAACTTCTCAAAGTCTGAGATACTTTTCGCCATGTATTTTTTTTATTTATTTATTTATTTATTTAGCCATGGTGCTTTGGAAGATGATGAAATCGTATGTAGGAACTGAATGTGACCATGGTGGCACAGGCCTCTGATCTCAGCACTCAAGGAAGGCAGGAAGATCAGGAGTTCCAGGCCAGCCTGGGATGCATAAGTTCCATACTAGCCTGACTTACATAGTGAGGCTCTGTTCCAAAAACCTAAAGGTGAGGGATGTAGCCCATTGGTGGAATGTGTGTCTAATATCCTGAGTTGGATCTCTAGCACTGAGAGAGAGAGAGAGAGAGAGGTAGCCCCATGAAAAGGTTGGTCAAAGGGATAAAACTATTTCCACAATGTACTTAGAAAAATATGCAGAATGACTTAGAATAACTAGACAGCTGGGCATTATGTAAACAGCTCAAGGACATGGACTCTGTCTGTTTTGCTCTCTGGGTAACTGAAGCAAGACCTGATCCCAAGCATACACACACTAAACACTCACTGAATGGCTGAGCGAATGAGTAATAGCCAATTGGCAGTCACAGGCCATTGCGGACCAAAGGATGAGTTGGTCTGTGGCCAGTCTCAGAATGGACACAGGACATTTGCAGAACCTGAACACATTTCCAGACATCTAAGTGCTGGTTTTTATTTTTTTTCTAAAGGAGCAAAAGTCAAGGCCAATCATTTTTAATAAAAAAAAAAATCAGACTTATGAAATTTTCTCTATCCTAATCCTTCTAAAACTATTGGTTGAGAATCTCCCAGCATGTGAACTAATCATACATCCATAAGGACTATTGGCTACTCTTGTTCAAACTGACTCCTAAATTATGTGTCAGCTATACAGTCCAGAGAAAGTCCCTTAGGCTCCTGGCTACTAAAATGCAATAGTTANTCCACTGAACTGTTGCAAGAACTAAGTAAGATTAGCAGTGGCAGCTACGGTGCAGGCATTTAGCAGGCTCTGCAGACATGAATTTGCTTTCCCCGTAACTTTCACTAATCTTCTCTGCTGACTCCCATTTATTCTAAAACTGTAGATGTCGGTGGGATCATGTAATTGTGTCTTATTCCACCTTTACAAAGACGTTTTCAAAACACATGAGTCAGAGGGTTCTAAGTCTTCTCTTTCTGTCTGAGTATCAGATCTACAATGTTCAATCCTGTTATATAACAGAAAAGCAGGGAAGTTGGAACTNGAACAGAGGAGACATTTTTGTAATTAGGCAACAGTCTTTCTTTTAAGTCTGTGGCTTTCTGTTTTCTGTTTTGGTTGTATCTTTAAAAGAGGTAGAATCAAAGGGAGGTGGTCCTTGCTTCTGCAGTTACTGTAGTTCTGAAGGCTTCAACAGAGACNTCTGCTGGGTTTTAACCAAAGGAGGCCAGAAGAAAGTTCAAGGGAGAGTGGAGAGGACTGTGGTTTACGAGGGGCCATATGTGTTTGTGTTCTCCCATCTGAAAAAGCTTGACTTCTGGCAGCACGAGCTCCTAGTTAAACTTGAATCTCGCAACAGATGAAAGGCTTGCTTTCTTCAGTGTTTCAGTGGTAGAGCTCAACAGCTGTTTATATCTTTCAATACCTAACCAAGAGTGAAGCCTTCACATCTGTCAGTGCTTTCTGGTTCTACTTCCTTGGATCACAGTGGGGAGGAGGTTAGGTTTGAACCGTGCTCAGTTCCCAGGCAGGAACACTGCTATGTGCCCAAGATTCTAACTCTAAGCAGATCTGCCCGTGTTTCATCCTCCCAGGATCTATTGTTTGCCTAAAGTTCTTTTATTTTATCCTGACACACATCGTGATCATTTCTCTTAGAATGACTCNAAACAGCACAAGATGAAAAGAGAGAAGGCAGGATGGATGGACTTAGAGGGAGGCTGAGGGGCGACAGTGGAGTGCACTGGAGAAAGTGCTCCTAAAATAGGATCTTTTCAAAGAAAGCACCAATGCACCAATAACACCCGAGAACCTCAGATAAATAGGATGCAGACAAACACTCTCAGAATGATGGTGGGTGCTGGAGCTTTTCACTGACTCCTAACATGACATGTTAGAAAAGCTCGAGAATGAAGCCAGGCAGGGAGGGGCTTGCCTTGCATCCTGAGAACTGATTGTGATCTATATGTAAAAACAAAACAACAAACAAAAAAGCCCAGAGTGGTGGCACATGCTTATAATCCCAGTGCTGTGGAAGCAGATATGAGTGAATACTTGAATCTCATTGGCCCAGCCAGCCTGCTCTAACTGGTGAATTCCAGGTCAAGAGAGATCTTGTATTAAGCAAAGGTGAATAGCACCTGGGGAGTGATGTCTCAAGTTGTCCTACAGTCCTACAAAACATGTACATGTACACACACACACACACACACACACACAATCACACATACAGACATACACGAAAGAAAAGAAGTGTCTTGATTAGAGTTTCTATTGCTGTGAAGAGACATCATGACCACGGCAACTCTTATAAATGAAAACATTTGATTGGAGTAGCTCGCTTACAGTTTCAGAAGTTCAGTCCATTATCATCATGACAGGGAACATGGTGGCATGCAGGCAGATATGGTGCTGGCTACATCTTGATCAGAAGGCAACAGTAAGTAGACTGTGACATTGGGTAGTATCTTGAGCATAGGAAACCTCAAAGCTCACCCCTACAGTGACACACTTCCTTCAACAAGGCCATACCCACTCCAACAAAGCCACACCTCCTAATAGTGCCACTCCCTATGAGCTTATGGGGACCAATTCCACTCAAATACCACAGGAAGCCTCATGGAAACAAGTGCTAGGTAAATCCAGAAGTGGTGGTGTGGTGGTTTGAACAGGTATGGCCCCCATAGACTCATGCATTTAAATGCTTGTGTAGTAGAATATTTAGAATATTTATTTACTTTTGTTTATGTTGCATTTGTTTAACTCTGTGAAGCTGTGTTACTGTGTCTGTATAAAACACCTCTTGGTCTAATAAAGAACTGGCCAATAACAAGGCAGGAGAAAGGCGGGGCTGGCAGGCAGAGGAAAAAATAGAAGGAAAAATCTGGGAAGAGGGATTGAAGATCTAAGATCTAGCAGTCAGAGAAGGAGGAGGGCACCAGGGGCCAGCCACCCAGATACACAACCAACAAGCCTTGGAGTAGGAATAAGATTTACAGAAATAAGAGAGCAGGAAAAGCCCAGAGGCTGAAGGTAGACAGGATAATTTGAAGTTAAGGAAATCTCCCAGACATCTATAAGTAATACTAAGCCTCCGTGTGTGATTTATTTGGGAGCTGGGTTGTGGGCCCCTCAAGAAAAGAGTAAAAACAAACAACAACAGCTTGGCCCATAGGAAGTGGCACTATTAGGAGGTGTGGCCTTGTTGGAGGAAGTGTGTCACTGTGGAGGTGGGCTTTGAGGTCTCATACATGCTCAAGCTACACCCAGTATGGTACACAGTCTCCTTCTGCTACCTGCAGATTAAGATGTAGAACTCTCAGCTCCTTCTCCAGCACCATGTCTGCCTGCACGCTACCATGTCCTGCCATGATGATAACAAACTAAACCTCTGAAACTGTAAGCCACTCCAATTAAATGTTTTCCTTTCTAAGAGTTACCATGGTCATGGTGTCTCTTCACAGCATAAAACCCTAACTAAGACAGGTGGCATCTCTGCATTGAACACTAGCATCATGCAATGGTGGAACTTCACAAAGATTACTCTTCTAGTTACTAATCCACTCAACATCATGAGCCTTCAGAACTCACTTATTCCTGAGATAGTCAAATAATACATATTCTATAGCTGTATAGAGGTTATACCATAATGAGTGGAAACCCGCACACACACAAAAAATTTGGTATCTAATCTGGACCTCAAAAGAAACATACAAAAAAATCATTGGGGAAGGAGAGAGTATGGGTAACTACTACAGTGAGAAGCAGATTGTTTCTCAGGAAAGAAAAGCATTATGAATGGTTACAGTAGAAGGAAGGGTGGTAGGACTTTCAAAACTGAAGATTGATAAGGAATTCAATGGTAAAAAGACAACTCAAACACTGGACAAAAGATATGAGTNGGTGTCTTGGGGTTACCGTTGCTATGATGAAGCACCATGACCAAAGTAACTTGGGGAGGAAAGGGTTTNTTTGGCTTACACTTCCACAGCACTGTTCATCAGGGAAGGAAGTCAGGACAGGAACCCAAACAGGGCAGGAACCTGGAAGCAGGAGCTGATGCAGAGGCCATGAAGAGGTGCTGCTTGCTGGCTTGCTCAGCTGTTTTCTTTTTCTTCTTCAAAGATTTATTTTATTTTATGTTTATGTGTATGGGTGTTTTGCCTGCACGCATATGCAGATATATAAAATTTATGCACAATGTGCATGGCTGGTGCCATGAATACCCTGGAACTGGAGTTACAGACAGTTGTGAGCTGCCATGTGGGTGCTGGGAATTGAACCTAGTCCTCTGGAAGAGAAGCCAGTGCTCTTAACTGCTGAGCCATCTCTCCAGTCCATCAGCTGTTTTCTTATAGAACCCAGGACCACCAGTCAGGGGGGACCCCACCCACATGAGCTGGGCCTGCCCACATCAATCACTAATTAAGAAAATGCCCTACAGCTTGTCTACAGCTGATCTGATGAAGATAACTTCTTATTGAAATACCCTCCTATCAGATGACTAGTTTGTGTCAAGTTGACATTAACTACCCAGCATAGTGGGCATTTCTCAATAGAAGACATGTAAGCAACAGACAGGCGNATGAAAAAATAAGACATAAGATATTTATGTATGCAATCAATAGATATCCAAATGGATGCCTGAATAAAGAAAGTGTGGCATATATACATAACGGAATATTTTTCAGTCTAAAAAGAAGGAAATCAGGGCTGGAGAGATAGCTCAGTGGTTAAGAGCTCTTGCAGAGAACTTGGGTTCCGCTAACCAGAATCTACATGGCAGCTCACAACTACCCATAACTCCAGTTTCTGGGCATCTGTCATTCTCTTCTGGTCTCTGTGGACTTCTGCACACATATGGTGCACATAAACTCATGCAGGCTCATACACATACACATAGAATAAGTAAGTCTTAAAAGGCAATCTTAGCTAGGTGTGATGACACGAGTTTATGATACTATCACTTGGAAGGCTGAAGCANGACTGACTTGCGTCCAGGCCAACTAGGGCTATATAGTGAGTTCCAGGCCAACCTGACCCACACAGGGAAACTTGTCTCTAACTCATTCTCTCTCTCTCTCTTTCTCTCTCCCCAGTCATTTGTAATAACATAATAATATCTATGAAACTTATGAATCCAGAATCAACTGAGTTGGGCACACAAAGGCAAATGTCATATTATCTCACAGGTGGAATCTAAAAATGCTAAGTTCATAAGAGTAGAGTAGAATGGAAGTTACCAGGGGCTAGTGAGAGATTTTGTTCAAAGGATACAAAATTTCAGCTAGAAAAGAAAAAAGAACAATTGTACAGTATAGTAACTATATTTTTTTGTTGTCTGTTAAGTTACAGGTTAAGTCTCATCTAAGTAATTCTCATTATTGTTGTTATTATTACTATTATTACTATTGGCAGAGCTAGAGGATCAACCCCAGGGCCATGCTAGGCAAGTATTCCCCCATTGAGCTATACTCTCAGCCCTCATCCAAGATCAGCGAATTTGCATTTTGAATAGAAGGCACAGGTAATGTTGACAGCTCTAATCTATGTAGGTTAATATTTCCTTCAAACTAAAAATGCTAGCTGGGCGCGGTGGCTCAAGCATTTAATTCCAGCACTTGGGAGTGGAGCAGGTGGATCTCTGTGAATTGGAGGCCAGCCTTGCCTACTATCAANTGCCAAATCGCCAGAGCTACATAGAGAGACCCTGTCTAAACAAACAAACAAATCATAAATGCTAATGAATTACGTTTTAAAAAGAAAGAAAGTGCNGCGTCAAACTTGGAAATACACATACTGAAAAGTCTTTTCTTGGGGCTAGCAGGTAAAGGTACTTTCCCACAAGCCCAATGACCTGGCTCTATCCTGGGA
>LZPO01035106.1:52428-65308 GCA_001675575.1 Neotoma lepida | reverse complement strand
AAGGCATGCGCCACCACTGCCAGGCGACATGGACATTTTCTGTTAAGAGTGCCTTTTATTTGATACCTGTAAGGTACATTTTAAACTCCAATCTGAAACACTTAAATTGAAAAAAAAAGATTTCTCACTTCTCCAATCAAACTGAAAATCCTTATAGTAGAGAAAAAAGAATTTTGCAAATGAGATTTCAAAGTAGATGGAGGGCAGTCCCTGGCATGTTAAGAGCAGCTTCTGTAAGACTGTAAACCTGTACACACACATCTCTGTGCACATTTGCATGAGGAAAGATAAATGTTATTTTTTAATTGATCAATAAGAATTCCCCAAGTAAAACATATTCCACAGTAAAGAAATAGGTCCAGCTCAAATACCTAACAAGAAATCTGCCCCAGTGACCCCCAAATGAAGTATATCTGAAGATTTTCAGAAAAACAATTCATATCTAGCATTATAAATTAGCATATAAATGGACTCAATCATTTACTTAAACTGAATCTAGGAGCAGACAGCTGCCAGGCATCACACCAGCCAGTAGAGAACAGTGAGTGATTTGTATCCGAGTAGAAGATAATTAACTACAGTTTCAAAGATGTTTGGGGCTAATGCACTAAATTTCCATCNTGCAACTGATAGATGAAAGGAAACTCAAAGCAAGCCTGCACGGACAATGGCTCCAAGCTTTGAGAGTCTGTGTGGCTAGCACAGTGAAAAGAACAATGCTTTGGAACCAAGCAAACCCAGGTTTCAGTTCTTCCTGTGAAGCCTGNACACATCTCTCTACCTCCGATAACTTCTATTTTCTAATCTGCAAAATGGGGATGGGTGTTCTTATCTTGCAAATTGTGGAGAGAAATGAGTAAGATTATATATTTAAGTCGCTCAGCAGCCACACTGGCAAACACTAGACATATCCTAAAGGAGGCTATTCTATTATTGCTATATTATTCCAGTCCTTGCTGATCAAGTTCTGCTATGTTTTCTAAGCACATAGATTTGTAATATTCCCCTGCCATATTCCATCTATACGAAGTTTGACAAGGTGGCAAATTTTAGATCCTAAAGATCTTTTTAAGGCATAAATTGTGGCCAGGAGTGGCACATGCCTGTAATCTCAGTGCAGTGGGGGAAGAAAGATGCAGGTGGATCTCTTAGAGAGGAAGGCTAGCCTGGTCTAAGAAGTCAGTTCTTGTCTCATATGAAACCAAAAAATATAAACTGTCACCCAGTGGATCTGAATAGGGCCAGGAGGCTACATTTCTTTATTTTAATTTTTATTTTATGTATATGGTTGTTTTGCCTGCATATATGTCTGTGAACTATGTGCTTGCCTTGTACCCATGGGAGGTCAGAAGAGGACCTTAGATCCCCTGGAACTGGAGTCACAGATGGTTCTGAGCCGCCATATGAGTGCTGGGAATTGAACCCAGGTCCTCTGGAAGAGCAACAAGTGATCTAAACAGCTGAGCCAGCTCTAAAGCCCAACGGGTTACCTTTCTAACTAAGGGAGCTGCTGCTGTTCCTGAGCTGCTGCTGGCCAAACCTGAGAGGTGAGGCTCCAAGGTAAAGCAGTTGGAAAGTTTTTAAACAAATTAAGTTGGGATGGGGGTAGGATGCAGGGTTAACCATTTCTATCCATGGGTACACTTCAACAAAGCAATCACACACCAATCACACTGACTTAGAACCCCAGAGCTCCACAGGGTTGGGAGCCCCTTCTTACCTCTCCAAGGGGCTGCTACCTACCCTAAGGTCAGACACTCCATTTAGGATACAAGTCAAGGAATGAATGAAGGAGCAGGTCCATGAATATGAGGAATGAAGTTCCAGAAAATAGCTGTTGACTTTTACATAAAAATATGAGTTCCAGCTTCATATTTTTCAATGACTGAACTAGCTCCATGCACTGCTGCGGCAGATGGACAGGTTAATTGCCTCCTCACCCGGGCCAGTCTGTTTTGACTCACTCCTTAAATAATAAACCCATAAAATCAGCCCCACCTGAAATGAATCAGGGGAGACCTCAACAAGAGTTACATGACCTCCTAACCAGTAATCTTCTTGTGGGTTTATAGGATGCAGGAATGCCTGCTGACCTGTGGACAACACCAAAACCATGTCAAGAGAACCGATGACTGCTAGAGTTAATGACCAAGGGCTAGGCGTGGTGGTACGCACCTATAATCCCATATTCAGGAGGAGAGCCAGGTGGGTTCTATGAGTCCAAGGCCAGCCTGTTCTATATGGTGAGTTCCACTCCGGCTCAATCCCCAGACCCGACCCCAAAATCTTAGAAGCATCATCAATGAAAAGTCCAAGCTTCATTAGACAAACACTAGAACATGCTTATCATATCTGATCTAGTTGCAGAGCCTGATTCTTCTGGTGAGAGCATGAAGGTTTAGCTATTGGCAAGTCCAGAGCCTATCTTCCCATGGCTCTTCTTTTGCAAATTGGGATACCTAGACAGTACGGTACTGATTTCTCAACCTCTCCAGACATGCTCAAAAGTAGATTTACAAGGTAAATGCTGAAAAATAACTGACTCATCCCTCAACAGAATATCATGACTTCATTAAACATGACGCATCTCATTTGCAACAGGAGATCGGGAATTATGTGTGTTTTTAAAACTTTAGTTCTGTTTTAAACAAACCACATCACACAGGCAAACATTAGTCCTTGTAAGTAAAGGAATGTATCCACTCTGAACTCTCCCTCAGCTTCAGGAGAATTTTAAAATCGTTCATTAATTAACGCTTCCAGCGCCCTGGTGGCCTCATTATACTGTTGTTATGAAGTACTTATTTTCTTGATCCCAAGGGTTCTCATAGCAAATAGATGTTCCCCAGAAGTTATTTCTGTTTTCTTGCAGAATTATCCATTCTGCCATGTGTGTTTATCCACACATGAGAGAAAACAAATGCTAATTCAAGCCATGGTTGAGACGGCTCCCTCTGTTTCCCCTCTTGCAAACATTTCCATAGCTAGCTATACTCTGCTTTCTTTTTCCTCCTGTCCAAGAAATTCTAGCAAGTGGTTGGAGCCTCACACAGCGTCACAGGAAGCTCTGTCCCTAACAGCCTCTGTGGAGGTCACTTTGAAGTTCAAATACCCCCTTGACTCACAAATCATTCTAAGAATCTTTTCTAATGAAAAGCCCTGGGTTTCCACAAAGCTTACTTGCAGAACTTTATGGACCAATTTGCCAAAATTTGTTGTACAGATTTGGAAAACTCAAACTTTCCAAAAAAATCATGGAATATCCAGATAATAAATTTCTATATAGACATATAAAAATTTCAATGGAATGTCTTGATATGGAAATACTTATAATTTAGTATTATACACAAACAAGCACATGATGATGCAAAGCAGGCTATCCCTACTCTAAGTTACTCTGTTTCATTCTGACATTGTATAAAACCACAAGCATGTTTGTCTGTGTTTCTGGCATAGCATGCTCACGACAGACAGTATGCCTAAAATTTTCCTGGCTCCCTAAAAAATATACTTACATATTTCCCTGGGACTCAGTAGCAATTACTGCTTACTGCTAATGAGGTGGTTTTTAAATTTCTTCTTTGTATGTTATTTAAATGTGGTAGTTTTACATTTTCTGCACTGAATATGTACAGCTTCCTAATTAGAATATAAATGTTTCCCTGGGGAAGGAGTTCTCTTATCAGCATGAAAGTAGTTTCCATACAGGTGGAACAAATTAATCACTAATTAGTAGGAAATTAATGGAATTAAATAACAATGGTAAATATAAAGTTAACTTACTATACAGATTTGGTTTTAATGGCTCACATTTAAATAAATCCTTCCCAGTAGAGCGTCTCCTAACTAGCTCCAATTTCTACTAGCTTATTCTTTCCTGAATTGGTCCAATGAATCCCTGTAAATCAACAACAAACTCCAAGAGAGACAAGGAATGAAAGGTGCAGAGGGACGTGGCCTTGATGCTCTGCAACATGGAAGCCATGAATATGAATGGAGGGAGCCTTGGGCAGAAGGATAATGGCAGAGGGAAATGCTATTCAGATGACAGCTGCNGGAGCTCTCNCCCTGNACTGTCATTCTCCAGCTGCCCGCCCCCTCCTCGGGGCCTTGATTCCCAGCCCAGAGGAAGGCTGCAGTGCAGGCAGCTTTCATGGTGTTCTCACACTCAGAAAGCACAGAGGATAAAAGGCTGCCGTGTGGAAAGCTTGTGCTTCATAGAGTANCAGCAGTGCTAAATGTGGTTAAAAATACAGTGCTACTTTTCCTATCAATCACAGCAATTGCCAAGCGGCTCCCCAGTCTACTGGGAGGTACAAGGGTGAGCATTGTTTAATTGGCTCTGGGAATCTTATGAGCCTGCTAGACCTTTAATTAGAGGAGTTGTTGGATTGTGTGATGCCTGAGTTAGGGAGGGGCAGACTGGTTCTGCCCTGGTCCTGGTCATTTGTGAATTCACCTTTGAACAAACTTAAAAGGATTCACTCAAACTAAATGAAAACTTCAAGGTAACAGTACTCCACATATTTGCTCCCAACACTAGTCTCTTTGCATATGAATTAGATTTGATAACAGTTTATTTCCAATTCAGAATTTCTTATCTAGACCAAAAGGAGAAACTCTGAGCTACAGAAGGGGAATCTGAGACTCAAAAGCATTTAGCTGTCATGTGGGTAAACAGGCATCTGGTGTGGGCACAAGCACCACTAAAATGGGGGCTGTGTGGGGAGACAGTGCCAATGTGGCTGGATCTTCTAACTTTTCAAGAGTAACTCCATATTTTGGTGTGACTCTAGGTTACAGGATGACAAAGAGAGACAAAAATCAATACTTCCCATAAGAAAACAAAAATTTCTGAGGGTCAGACCAGCCCTGTGGACACAGGGTTTTTACAACCTTGCTCAAAAGGAGCAAGGCCTTAACACGGGACTTACTTTATTTTGTGTATGATTGTGTACATATGTATGTGTGTGGTGTATGTGCACATGTGTGCAGAGGCCCCAGGAGATGTTGGCTGGCCTATTCTATCACTCTCCATGGTCTCTCACAATAGCTGAAGATAGGCTGGTGGCCAGCAAGTCCAAGTGATGATCCTCCTGTTTCTGTCCCCAACATACATTGGAGCAGTGTATGTGTGGCCCTGGCTGGCTTCTTATGTTGGTGTGGGGGATTTGAATGCAGGTCCTCAGATGTAAGAGGCAAGCACTCTTACCCACTGACAATGACTCCAGCCCTTGAAAACAAGATTTTTTTAAAAAGCACTAAAATCACATAACATAATGCGTAAGTTACTGTTCAATACACAGACTGGAAACTAAAAAAAAGATCATGGATTTGAATTCAAAACTGCCTTATCAATTTACCTTAATCAAGTCCCTAAAATAATTTTGGATATATTCCTCCTTTTATTGAAATAGTAATAATAATAATGCACCAGGGTTTACATTTTAAATATTTTACCCAAAGATTTAAAAGGCAAATGCATTTACTTCCATACCTCAGCTATTACAGATTTATCTTTCATGTGTGAAAAGAGTGAGGAACAAAGAAACACGATTAAACCAGAGGAAGAGGTTAGAACTCCAAAGTCCAGTCTCCTTGTGATTCAATAAGAAAGCAAGCCTCGTAAACCCCCTCAGGCCCATGAAGCAGCATCGTGGAGCCCCAGCAAGCTCCACTTTCATGTTGCATCACTACTACCAGATGAGTGAGACTCTGAGAGAATATGCTATTTCATTATCTATGGCAACCTCGGTAGCAGCAGAGTCAGTGCCCTAGGACCTAGAATGGTCTTACTGCATCCGTAGANCTGTCAAACCAAACACTGTCAAGACCCAGCCACAAATTACTCTCACTCCATCTCTTTCCTGTTCAATACTGTTATTTTTGTATTTAATTTATCCCCCACCTCTCTCCTAGAGTCCAGGAATTAGACAACTAACTAACCCTCACTCTCCACTCAGCAATTTACCCCTGAATAATTAAAAAATTAAAGTATTTCCCACACTGGATTAAAAGTACATATTGGATATAGTTTTAAAAAATAAAGGACTCTTCAGTCAATTNTGGGTCATTGTGTAGAGATTCTAGTCCAGTGCTAGGTACATGGTAAATACGGGTTGGGTGTCCCATCCCTCCCCAGGTATACATCCAGGGCAGCCTACCAACTCCTAATCAGACAGTAGCTTTTTTGGACTTCAGAATCCTTCTTAATACATCCTCTCCAGGCAGCCATAACTGATGGGTCAGACTTGGCTTGTCACAAGGCCTCCAAACTCTCCAGCTACCAGTGTGCTAAAACTAAATAAAAGCAGAGNCAGGAACATTCGCAGTCTTGTAAAGACAGCATCACAAGAACGTTGGCAAATCTCTTTCTATGTACTGTTCAGCCTAAGCGTTAAGATCAGCAACTCTAAAACAATCTGGCAGAAGTCAGTGACAAAGTCTTCTGTTATCACCGCTGTCTCCCTGCTGCACGCTTAGCACTGCCACTCCGAAAGATGCCCTGATCTTGTTGAATGGGAGCGCTTCTTAAAGTCCTGCATGGAAGTTGATCAGTCACACCAGAGATCAGAAGGGCTGACCCCCAGTGCAGTGAAGTGGCAGCCAGACTGCAGGCACTGTCCATGAATAAAGAGCAAGGGAGAACAAGACTAGGCCTCCTTGCCTTGATGTGAGACAACTCTTTTAGGCTCTGTAAGCTTCCAAGCATCCTGTGTTTCGTTCAGTTTCTCCCTTGCCCAATTCTCATTTACCTGCTGGGTGTTGTTGCTGGGTGCTNTCCCTACACACAAATCTCAGGGTCTCAGTGTTCCTAAAGAACTGAAGCGTGATCATCAGAAACAAGGTGCAACTATGTGTGACTGTGCACTGTTTACTGAGACCTCCAACACTTGTGTCTACCCTACTTAAGACTTGGCCATTCAGGGGATACGTGAAAGCACAGCCAGGTTGTTNATCAGNCCCATTTGAACAGTGGTTCTGCTGGGTCTTTGTCTACGCTGTTCTCATTGTCTGTGGTTCTGAGGTGCATATGCACAGCAATCACAGGGTACGATGCTAGTAACTAAATGAAGTAAAAACTCAGCAGCTAACTACTCAGTCCATAAATCACTCACTGATATGAATAGCAGATGACACCGTGGCCAATGACCAATCTTGTCACCTCTTTCAAAGCATGTTAGTTACTGGANTGGTGTTAGCCCTGAGTGTTTAGGGAGTTAGAGAAAGNAAAACAGGATTCCTTGTTAGTGTTCCCACAGGCCTTCATGAGTGTCNAGAGNCTGAACAGGAGAAGGGTCTGAGAAATGTCCTAGGAGTGAGTTCTTTCATCCACCACAGGAATAGCGGGACCAGTATCTACCCATGTCTGCTGGTTTCTTATTGATTCCATAACAAACTTCCATAAGCATAGACAACATGTGTTTTAAACTTTATACATTGGAGGTCAGGACCTTAAAATAGGGTTGTGCTCCTCTGGGAGGGCTGAGAGAAGACTCCATTGCTCTCCTTTTCTTGCTGCCCAAAATGGGCTTCCTTGACCCATGGCCCTGCATCACACTAACCTCTGATGCTGTCACTATTCCGACTCTGATGCCCTCTTATTAATAAAAACCCAGTGATTATGGTGGGCCCACCTTGATAATTCCAGACAACCATCTACTTCAGTATCTTTACAGGATCACATATGGAAAATTCCTTTTGACATGCAAGTTGCATACCCCTGGGCTTGATGGATGAAAATGGACAGCTTTGGTGGAATATCGTTCTGCCTTCCCCACCCTATCAGCTTTTCCCAAANAGCTGATGTTCCCTGGACCATGTTCTGAATTTAACTGCAGGAAAGACANACTGCTTGCCAGTATCTGTCTGCCTCTGTACTCACTGGAAATGGGTGAGAGCAAAAGAATGACTTAGCTTGGTGTTCTCGGGTCAGCTTTCCCAGGGAGGGTATCTCAACACACTCTGCCCTGAAAAATACCCTAGTACCAGAGTAGCAGGGATACCGAGTCCATTGTCTTTCTCTTGAATACTCACAATTCTTACAAACATACCGAAGGTTGGCGATNCTGTACAATAAAGGAAACCTTTCTGGCTTGCTGAACCCCGGGCTTTCTAAATGTGCTTTCTTATATTCATGGACGTTCTGTGCAAAGTCTGCAGACTTCTCAGTCCCCTGAAAAGTCAGTTTCCTGTCAGCGCATATCACCTGTTAGACTGGCTTCTTCTCTCACCAGCCCTGAGCTGATGACGCATGTTGACGCACTTGAGCCAAGTGTGTGAAGTGGAGATTCATTTCTGGGAAAGACTGTGCCCCTCCTGCCCCCACTCAGCCCCCTTCTCCTTGAATTTGGCTCTCCAAGCTAATTTAAAAGGTCCAACAGGAAATGATAAGTCATCAGAAAGTTCCAGAAGCTTTCACCGCCACTTACTCATCAAATCAAATACTTGGGCAGACTGCCAAGTAAAATTGACACCTCCCCCCAAAAGAATTTTTTTCTTTCAGAAAATGGATAGCTATTGTCAAAACAGATAGGAAGGCATTGCCTTGTGTTGGTGCAGTCCAGGCTGCAGCGCGGTCTCTGCTGCAGTGGGATGCTGGGCTCATATGGTCTTTCTTAGGCATCATTAGAGGCATTGGAACAACAGAATCTGAGTAAAAAAGAAACTCAGAAATCACTCATTTAATTTCCTTTTATGATCCTGGAGTCTTCCTTCACTACACCTAATTTAAAAGCTCTTAATTCAGGTTTTGCATATTTTGTAAGCATCATCTGCCCTTAAGGATCAAGTGACTTGCAGAGCCTAATGCAGGTGATGTGCCTCGTNCCTGTGTCTGAATCCCTCCTCTCATCTGTCCAGACTTTTCATCACAATAATAGTCAATACTTATTGCATGCATCCATATCCCATGTGGCAAGCACTATGGCAAACCCTATAATTATGTCGTCTCATTTGCACTTGCCTACAGTCCGGTGGTACTGCTACTTCATAGGCAAACAGCCATGTCCTGAATTTGACTCTATTGACTGGTACTGAGCGTGTGCCACACTTGACAATGTACTCAGCACCTTCCACTTTTACCCTCACATCTCCAACTAGATGCTGTTACCCCTCTTTGAGATAAAGAAGCAGAAGCTTCTGTGTGGTAAGACATTGCCATGGTCACATAGGTAGTAGTGACAGGGCTGGAACCCAAACACTGAGGAATCTCCTTCTCAACTTTACTTCTTCTATGCTGTCTTTCCAGCCAGTGACTCCCATTGGCTCCCAGTGGCTCTGGGCATCCCTGAATTCACAGAGCACTTTTTTTCATTGCCCTTCTCTGGCTATTTGTCACATCCTGGACAGAGGTCACCTTCTCTTCGCTGAGCGTCTCTTATACTATGCATTCCTTGTATGTTACTTGCAGCGTTACTCTGTAAATGCAAATGCATATAGAACAAATCTTGTATCAACTGGAACTTGAATGAAAATCTACTTTGTTTTGAGGCAGGGTCTATGTAGCCGTGGCAGGCCAGAACTCCCTATGTAGATCATGCAGGCCTCAAACTCACTGAGATCCACCACCTGCTTCTGCCTCTCCAATGCTGGGATTAAAGGTGTGTGCTACCCAGCTCAGCTGAAAAATCTGTTTTTGATGCAGGGTTCCCAGGTCTCAGTTGTTTATTTCTAGAAGAACTATTCAATGCTTTTCTTTCTTTCTTTTTTTTTTTTTTTTTTTTTTTTTTTTTGGTTTTTCGAGACAGGGTTTCTCTGTGTATAGCTTTGCGCCTTTCCTGGAACTCACTCGGTCGGTAGCCCAGGCTGGCCTCGAACTCACAGAGATCCGCCTGCCTCTGCCTCCCGAGTGCTGGGATTAAAGGCGTGCGCCACCACCGCCCGGCTCAATGCTTTTCAATACAAGGTGTTAAACTGATAGTTTGTTTCTCAAACCTTTGCCTAGCAGCCACCATAAGAGATAGCCACTGTTTCAGTTCCCTCAGATCTAGGGTGAGGCCAAGGTTGAAAGGACCTCTTCCAGTCAAGAGTTATAGCTCCAAAACCTAGCAAAGCATCCAGAACACAGCAGATGCTGAAAAATTATCCTTTGAATGATGATCAGTTAAAAACTCATGCCCTTTCTTAGTTGAGAAGCTAATGGCAATTATGGTTGTGGGTGAGGGAGNGTGGAGAGTCAGTTTTCCTAAGGGATTGTGGTGGTTTGGATGAGAAAGGCCCTCATAGGCTCATACACTTGAATATTAGGTCTCCAATTGGTAGAAGCATTTGGAAAACACTAGGAAGTGTGTCATCAGCGGCCAGCTTTGGGGTTTTCAAAAGCCCATACCNTTCCNAGAATCATTCATTCCGCCTCCTGTGCTTGAAGATCAAGATGTGAGCTACTGTTCCAGCTCCATCCATGCCTGCCTTCCTGATGCCATGCTCCCTGCCATGGTGGTCATGGACTCTAACCCTCTGGAACTGTGAGCCCCAAATTAAAGGCTTTCTTTTCTAAATTACCTTGGCCATGGTGTTTTATCACAGCAATAGTAAAGTAACTAAGACAAGGGTCCAGCCTCTGAGAGGCTGCCTGTGATCCAGTGGATGGTCCCACTCCAGCGCACACACTGCCAGCACTATATGGACTCAATGGGGAAAAAGGAGCANGTGAAGTTGGGATGGCAAAATGGTTGTAGGAGATAGGGGAGAGGGGAGGTAATGGGCGATAGGTCTAATCAACACACATTGTACTCACGTATGAAATCCTCATACAAGTAAAAAATAAAGTTTTTAAAAGTCATGTCCTTGTGAGGGCACTGGTCACGCATATGGTGTATAGACAAACCTGCAGGCAAAACACTCATACACATAAAATAATAAAACATTTTAAAAATAAGCTATGTCCTGCCAGTTGTGGTAAATGACCATAATCCTAGCATTCTGGAAATTGGAAGAGGAAGACCAGGGACCGAGGGATAAAAATATAAGGACTGCCCAAGAATCCCTGGCAGGCTATCAGAGAATGGGAATGGGAAAATGCAGCAAACATCAAGGGTTTCTGAACACACAATGACCAAAAATTAGCCTTAAATCAAATACACAATGAATTTGAGGTGGCACTTACCCATGTTGCATGCCTTAATTGCAGCCTTGGTTCTGAACACAGNATGCTCACTTTGTACTGTGCACAACGTGCTACACAAGGCCAACAAACACCACCTTCACCTGGAGTCACTCAGATTCCAGACCACTGCATGTTATGAACTACACAGCATTTATTGTGCAGAAACACAGTGATTTAACTCTATAAAAAANGTCTTTTAATATTTTCTCGCCATCATTCCTCAGTCTACAAGTATTAACTTGGTATACCTTTGGATTAGATTGTATTAGATTTGATTTTTTAAAATGCTATTTGAATTGCTGACTTGAGTTTCATAGAAAACTTGTTNGAGAAATTTTTGGGTTGAAATTAGGACAGAATGGCCAACAATTTCTGAAATGGCCCTATACATACTTCAGCCATATTGTGCTGTGTATTTATGTGAAGTGACATCAACTTAAGATGGTCTTCATATTATAGAATCAAATATTTGCCCAAGATTTAATTGTTTATGTAAAATGAACACATCCNTTTCATCAGTGTAAACATGTTTCCTTCTCTAATAACTATAATACTATATGTAAAGATTTCAGTTTCATGCCTACTTTATATTTCTGTATACCTGGAGTTGTGTAAAGATTTCTTGGGTTAAAAGGTCACAAGTGGAAACCGTTTAAGAAGCCATGCTCTAGACAGACTCAAGAGGCCTGTGTTGGAGAACGCAAAAAAAAATCAAGATATTTATTCTTACATTTTGAANACAATTTCTCTAAAAATAAATGAATATATTGAAAGTATGTTACATTATTAGCTCCTGCAGGAAACATGAAGAGGATAGTGATCGGATGCCTCCCCTAAACGCAAACAGAAAATCAAATGGAACCCTAGATGGACAGACTGAAAATGATACAGAGCTTGAGTTTGCCACTAAGACCATTCCTGTAGGCAGAAGAGCAACACTGGCGTGGATGCTTAAAACAATACAGAACATCATCTGGCCTAAACAAATTTAAAAAAAAATGGGACCAGTATCGCTGTCGCTGAGGTCAGACTTCTCACTAAAACAGAATCCAGGTCTCCTAAAATCCTAATCTTTCCATCATTCCAGCAAAAGCAAAGGGCTCCAGTTNCATGTGATTCAGGATGCCTGCCTGCTACATAGACAAAGTCTGATCTTGGACTAGCAAGGATGGGCACTGCGTTTGCACTGGTGTGATGGTAAGGTGGGTGGGGAATGGGATACAGATCTGCATCTGTACNCTGTGTCCCAGAGCCTAAGGCCCAGTCTATGGAAATGCNGCCACAATTGTCAAGTGACAAGTCAACTTTATTTTCTGGTTTCCCTAATGCTCATTATTCACATAAGATAAATTTATTTGCCCAATAAAATTACAAATAGATTCATATATTAAGAAATACTGTTTCTCCACCCCATCTATGAGCTGCTGGAGTACGTGAAGGGGCCTGACCCGAAAACCGAAAGCTGTAGGATCTCCACAACACAGGGAAACAACAGGNTCTCCAAGAAGAGTCCCAATGAGGGCCCAGCATCGATAGCGTAGTAGAAACCAGAGGCCTCAAACCAAACCAATGACTCTTTGCAATGAACACTTGCAAGTAAAGATATATGGACAAAGGTGTTCATTATGTGACTCACTGTGTCACACTGCAGCTTCCATGACAAGACTTTTAATTTTTCCTTTTTTTTCTTTTTTCCTTTTTTTCCTCTTAAATTTTGTTTTATTTGAGGGGGGTGTTGCAGGGGCAGAGGGCGGATGCAATGGAACAGGGGAA
>LZPO01035106.1:37827-47880 GCA_001675575.1 Neotoma lepida | reverse complement strand
GGAACTCACTTGGTAGCCCAGGCTGGCCTCGAACTCACGAGATCCGCCTGCCTCTGCCTCCCGAGTGCTGGGATTAAAGGCGTGCGCCACCACCGCCTGGCTCCTGGTTTCTTATAGAATCCAGAACCACCAGCCCAGGGATAACCCCAGCCACAAGGGCCTGGGCCCTTCCCCATTTGTCGTTAATTAAGAAAATGCTCTACAGGCTTTTGTATAGCCTCATATTATGGAGGCATTTTCTCAATTCAGGTTCCCTCCTNTTAGATGACTCCAGCTTCTGTCAAGGTGACATAAAACCAGCCAGTATACCACCCCTACCTCTCTTTCTGACTAAGGTGCATCAAACCCAAGGCCTTGTGCCTGAGCTACAATGGCCATGGAGTCTAACACTTTTTCCTATTTATTTATGTATTTACTTATTTATTCCTTCCTTTCTTGTTAGTAACTTTATTATAATTATTTTTCAGTTGAAAAAATGAAGTTGTATGTTTTTATCATTTATGTCTTATGCCACCCCAGACGTGAACCAACTCAATGTCCCTGTGCACACATTTTGACTGCCGGGCATTGGTAGAGATGGGCTAACAGCTCACCACGCTACTTTCTTCCTTTCCCCTTCAGGTAACTAAATGTCCTAGAATTCCTTGCACTTAGCTGTAAGTTTTAGCCAAGGGGATGTGACTGGCAGTGATACCTACTTTCTGAGGTCTACCCTTGTGTCGCTTGGCCATGCACACTCACCCATGCTGCCTTTTCCTCTGACAAGCAAAAATTGGGCTACTGAGGAAGATGATGGAGCCACAAGACAGAGCGGCTCTGTGTTTGATCACTGCTTGGAGGAAAGCCACCTGCAGCTCAGTTCCCTGCTCACAATTCAGACATGCTAGAACTGCTCCTGCTACATCTGAAGCATTCTCCATTTCGGAGTGTTTTTTTTTTTGTTGTTGTTGTTGTTATGTTTTGTTTTTACAGTAGCTAGTAATGAAATCCTGGGATTTTCAAAGAATGTCATCAGATTATATATAAAAATAATAGTGCCAAATCAGATCCCTGCTCACAAAATATGCTCCAAGACTAAGATTCCATTGGAAAGTAGGTCTTATTTATTTATTTATAGATTTGTTTGTTTTCATTTAATGTGCATGAGGGTTTTGCTCACAAGTTGGTATGTGCACTGGGTACATTGTCTGGTGCCCTTGGACATCGGAAGAGGGTGTTGGAACCTCTGGAAGTGGAGTTACAGATGGCTTTGAACCACCACGTGGGTACTGGGAACTGAACCAGGGTTCCTCTGCAAGAACAAGTGCNTTTTTACCCCTGAGCCATCTCTCCAGCCCCTGCAGACTAGGTTTTACTTCAGTTAATCTATACAGCGTGCCAAAAGCTTAGGAAAACAATAAAAGTCCGCTTTAATACATGGAAACTTCACTTCGGTTGATGTCTCTATGATGCAAGGAAAGTCTCTACAGCTTAACTCCAGGTAAATGGAGGACCTGCCCCGCCCCATGGGCAGCAGTGTTCCATGAGAGTGTAGTGTGACTTAGAGGGTTAGTGCAGAGACATTTTTGAGGTTGTTTTAAAACTCAAATTGGAGAAAATTGGTGTTGTTAGATATACTCATTTATATTTAGTAACAAATAAGGATCATGTTCTTTTCTTCTAAGACTTTTTTAAAATTTATTTAACCCGTATGGATGTTTGCCAGCATGTATGCCTGTGCGTCACATATATGCCTGGTGTCCNAGGAGGCCAGAACAGGGCAATGAATCTCCTGGAACTGGAGTTACAGATAGTTGTGAGCCTCCATGTGGGTACTGGAAATTGAACCTGGATCCTCTAGAAGAGCAGTCAGTGCTCTTAACTGCTGAGCCATCTCTCCAGCTCAGGATCATGTTCTTAACTTAAACAATTATATGATTTCTTAACTGTGATTATATTCCATTATGATTTGATGGTAGAGTGTTATCCATGGCTTAAGTACATCTGAAACATCTTGTTTAAATGTTAAAATATACAAGGCTAGGCATTTGTTTTGTCTTTACCTAAGTACTACACCAGGGGATAGTCTCAGGAACTTAGGCCTGAAGCCAAACATGTAGAAATTCAAGTCCCAACTCCAATCTAAGATCAATTAAGTAAATTATTTATGATAATGCCTAAGGTACAAGACACCAAATCTAACTTGAGGTCATCCAGCTAAAGATCTAAAGCTACCTGAGATTACTTTTGACTATTAGAAAATAGTCATGCTAATTTAGTTAAGATCATATCATCAAAGGAATATTAATAACCGATGGCCCTTCTGGAAACCCTCTAAGGCTTCACAGAAGTTAACTTGGACCAAATACATCTCAGGTAACTTAATAAAAACATGCCTCCAACTACACTTTGTACCTCTGCTCCTATCTTTATCTGAACCCCTCAGAGCTCACCTGATCCACTGAAACATCTGTTCAGTTTGGTCTCCTCACTTCCATGTGTGCTCCAAATATCCTCACACACAGTTCCTCAAATTATCTCTCTAAAACGCATGCCACATCAGACCAGTAGCTCTCTTGCTCAAAATTCCTTCCCCATATTTTCATTGGTCTTACAGTAAAACATGAACTATATTTGTCCTGCCATGCCCCACCCAATGCCAGCTATTTTGGTACCTGCCCCATTTTCCTCCTTCCCATCATCTGCTCTCCTTTGCATAAATACCCCAACTTCTTTCCTCAGCACCTTAACTTCCTGTTCTCTTTGCCCCAAATACTTTCCTTGCAGCTCTTTATATGGCTGACTTCTCTTTCTCTTCGGGTCTCAGATTACATATCCCTTCACCCAATTAGCCTGCTCATTTCCTTCATAAAATTTATAAGACCCTATAATTTTGTTTTTACAGTCGGAAATCTTGGGTATTTATGATGACTCGAACCTCCAGCCAGCACTCCTTCCCTCTTTAACACCTTGATCAAACATCATACTCTCAAAGAAGGATAGGTAAGTGGATGAAATGTGTCTGCAGTATATATTTCAACTTCAATGACTTAATAACGGGGACCATCCATGAAAAACTATACTACCATATTTGTCACTGCCCTGTCCTGCTGTACAAGGAGAGCCCAATTGTACGATCTTAACTGCATGTCGCCTGGGAATATAAAACCTGTCTAAGGACATTCACACGGCCCTTTTCACACTGAGCTTTACTTTAACAACAACAAAACCACAGAATTGGTAATCCCAAGATGTATGTCAAAATTTAATTAGTTATAGTATTTGGAGACATGAAGCTGTCCTGGCTTTGGACTTTAAGTCAGACAACTTGTCAGAACACGAGAGAGACAGAGNCAGACAGACAGANANANACACACACACACACACACACACACACACANNGAGAGAGAGAGAGAGAGAGAGAGAGAGAGAGATTGTTGTATCCAGGACTATTCCTTGGAAGGCACTATTCACATCAAACCCAGGATGCCATGGAAGTTCAGCATGCATTTCAGCTTTGTTTATGGCTGGGCTCACTCTAAAGGGTAGTGTGTTTTCCAGGTCTGACTAAATGGTAGAGACTGGTGCCTACAAGTTATTTCCTCCACAGTTCCTGGTTCCTTTAATGGGAAATGCAGGCTTGGATCAGACACTGGAAATGTAAAGCAAGTCTCTCCACACTAAGCACCCCTCAGAATGCCAATGTGTGAGCGCAGTTTTCCCTACTTCAGATGACAAAGAAATGCTACCCCAGTCCAGTGAACCACTGAACTCCCTTCTACAGCTGAACATGAGAGAAACCACTGAGCCCCTGCACAGTGCTTACCAAGGAGCTAGCAGAGACATCGGCCTGCACAGAGTAAAGTTTCAAGAACCAGGTCAGCAACGTCCCTGGGGGTGGACCCTCCCGTAAGGAAGTCAAGGGAGGGGATGTCTGCCTAGACATCCTCCAGTGAGCTCTGGAAGGCCCTTAGAGAACACTCCTGCCAAGAAGTGGCACCAGTGAAAGCTTTGGGTCTACTGAGCACTCAGCCTGGCTGCCTCTTTTCATTTGAGATAATGTGAACATTTTAACAGATTATATTACATTTTCTCTTTGTTTGTAGAAAGCCCAGGGACAGATTTCCAACTCTCTGCAATGGCATTGGACATTATAGCGTGCATTCATTCGTTCTGGTTACATCCCTGACTTCCTCTTATTTTCCCTCAAATCTGATTTCTTTAATTACTTTTTGCTCCCTTGCATTCTGCATTACTTCAAGCAGCTTCAAATCCTTTTGGGAGTAAGTCTGTTAATGCAAACATACAGTGAACTTTAAACAAAAATCATGACTACCCCAGTCTCTGAAAAGACAAAGCNGCCTCATGCAGATTTAGTTATGAAGACTGGTCTGGGGGGGTTCCACTCCTGTTACCTTGGCTAAGTTGCTTAGTATTTCAAATCTCCCATTTCCTCCCTTCTAAATTGATGGCAATAATACCTAAGATGTATAACGGCTATGAGAATTTTTAAAAACTTAGGTAAAGAGCTGAGAATATAGCTCAATGGTTGAATGCTCGCCTAGCATGTACAAGGCCTAAGGTTTGGTTCCCAGTACTATGACCAACTAAAACAGAGAACAAAGAAACAAACAAAAAAACCCAGTAAAATGTTAGGACTTAGTAATTGCTAAATTATTAGACTCCTTCATTACTATTAATACCTGTGCAGCTTACACAATAATCTGTTCACGTGCTCATGGTTTTTGTTGTTTTGNTTTTTGTGATTTTTGTTTGTTTGTTTACTTTTGGTTTTTGGTTTTTGGTTTTTGGAGACAAGGTTTCTCTGTGTAGCCATGGTTGTCCTGGAACTCTCTCTGTAGACCAGGCTAGCCTCAAACTCACAGAGGTGCACCTGTCTCTGNCTCCCAAGTTCTGGGATTAAAGGGGTGCACCANGTTATTAGATTATGAGCACTAGCACTAAGGGGAACTACTCCTTCAGCATCCTTTCCTCTAACAAACACTCATCACTCCCCAGTTAGAAAGCACAAACAGTTCTGGTGAGTTACTTGAAGTTACACAGTTATATTAAAAGTGTAGTTATTAGACAGATCTGAAATTTAAAAAGTATACTTGAGCTAAAATACTACAATATACTTACCCATATTCATTAAACATTTATGCATGCTACGTGCTCAATGCATGAGGCAAGCATAATGAAAAAACTGTATGCATAATTTGATGTATCTGATGATATAATTTGATACAATAAAGAACACAAGCAAATAAGTGGATTTCATGTATGGAAGAAAGTCTGGTAACTCTCAGGCTACCCATTCTAAGCTATTTCTCTCAGTAAATGACTTTGTACTGTAGCTCAGAAATCTGATATCATGAGGCCCAAGAGTCTAGGGAAACCAGTCTTAATTTGTACAATTCAAAATAAGTTTATAGAAACATTGGGAGTATTAGGCCTAACTCAGCTTCTGTTATCAAAAGGCTTCCTCCCAGAACTGAGAAGCCCTTGTGACCTTGTGATAGCTGAAAGAGCTTGGGTAAGAACAGGGATAACCTGGAGTCTCTAGCAAGCCTGTTCTTTCACGGAGGGGAGGGATGCTCCCATGTGCAAAGGCGGGGGAAAAGGAGATCTTCACATTACAGCAGGAAACTTAGGTTGATGGAGTCCAGGTGAAGACACCTTAGCTCAGCCCTTAGGGAAGTCAATACACACACACACACACATACACACACTGCACACACACACACACACTGCACACACACACACACACACACACACACACGTTCACCTCAAGGGCTTATATCTAAATGCCCTCCATTGCTATACTCCATGACTAAGAGTTAGTGCTCACAGGGGTGGGAGGTAGGGGGGTCTGAGGGGTGGGGGTGGCTGCAGCACACACCTTTAATCACAGCACTCAGGAAGCAGAGGCAGGTGGATCTCTGTGAGNTCGAGGACAGCCTGGTTTACAGAGTGAGTTCCAGGACAGCCAGAANTACACAGAGAAACCCTGNCTGGAAAAACAAAACATCACCCCCAAAAAAGAGTCTGCTTCAGTGCTACCTCAGGTCAGGAATGTTGCCAGGAAGAAAAGACCCCCTTCTCCACTCCTGCTGGGACCACACTATCCCCAGACAGTATTCCCAGTGCCACCAATGCTCCAAGAATAAGTTCTATGATTTGCATCAGATGANGGTGGTCTAAAGAAAGCTCCCAGGACCTTTTCTACAAAGCCTCTCTGCTCTTCATTAATGACAAGAAACAGGACCACAAGCAAGCCAACAGTGATTAAGAGAGGATGGTGCCTCACCTACGGACCAAGCATCTTCCTGTCCATTACTCAGCCCATGATCGGCATTTCTCCTCAACTATCAGCACACTCAGATGTACATGCTCATCNACTGNGATCCACTGTGGAAAGGGAAAGATTGTCCTAGCAGGTGACCTATTTCACCACTATCCTCTGAAAGTCTTACTGCCACCCAGGGCACTCCCAGACAAGACAACAAGGGGAAAGAGGAAGTAAATGGAGGCTATGCTGACATCCCCCAAATCAACATCATCTTCATTAACGGTGCATATTTATTTACTTATATTCAAACATTATAAATTTCTTTTGTCAAGGTTCATCTTCTAACGTTCAGATCATTCTTNTGCAGGAAGTTGTGATGATGCATAGTCTTCAGCAGGGTTGCAAAAGAGAACCGATGTTGACAAGTCTAAAGAGCCTCCCAAGGGATGACATAATAGGAGATAGCTACTGAGAACACCAATGCAAAGACTTGGTGAAGTGGAAGAAAGGTCTTTCTTATTTTTGTCCTTACAAGTTAGTATCCAACCAGACTTGAGAAACACAGGAAATCCCATGGTCCTTTTTATTCCACAAACAGTTGGTGTCATGATTACAAAACTGTGTAAGTCANATTTCTAGTCTGGAAGACATGAATCAACCTAGAAATATGAACCCAAGATATCACTGGAGTTACCAAAGTGTTTATGACTTAACTAGCCTTGGGCAATTCAAAGAAGCAGCATCAAAAATAGCAACGGCAGACACTTGAGCTGCCATCTATCGTGTCCTCAATCACCCACAATACCTGACTTGTCCTTATCTCTAAACAAAAAGGAAGTCTAATGTCTCATCATTGAACTATCTGTTCTGGGCCTCATCTTTATGAAGAACTTTCAATCTAGATTTTAAAACCATTACCTGCAGATGATAGCATGTAGTTCTAGAGATGAAGTGTCAATGTTATCACCATTTTGATAACCCTGTTTTAGCAATTTAAGAAGCATAGGGTCTCCTATCCCTACCTGTGGAGGTGGTCCAGATCTCTCACTTTTTTTTTCTTTTTTTAAAATTTTATTTATCTTTATTTTATATGCCTTGGCATTTCGACTGTATGCATGTCTGTGTGAGGGTGTCAGATCTTGGAGTTATAGACAGTTGTTAGCTGCCATGTGGGTGCTGGAATTGAACCTGGATCCTCTGGAAGAGCAGTCGATGCTCTTGACTACTGAGCCATCTCTCNGGCCCCCAGATCTCTNACTTTCTGTGGTTTCTGCAGGCCATTCAAAAGGCAGCAACCAACCAACAGCTGCTGCACCTGCCATCATGGACCTGTGCTCAGACAGGAGAAAACATGACCAAGGNCACAGAGCAGACTGATAACTACCCCTGTCCTGGGGAANGTGGAGCATGATGAGAAGCCATGCTGAGAGGTGCTTCCTGGCCTCACTTTCCCCAAAGGGACTGAATTTTCACAATTTTGTGCCAATATTGTGACTGGTGTAGTCATTGACCCTTTCCACCGGGTACTAGTTAAGAGCAGCACAATGGAGGAAGGGACGGAGGATCCTACAAGGGGCTAACCAGGAAGGGGAGGCAGTGGGAATGACCCAGCAGAGCTCACAGAGCTGCTCTGGANTAAACACCCTGCACAGTCGAGGCCTCAGTATAAGGAAGCACACTGCCTTAAGGTTTAATTACCTCCAAAACATCACAACAGGAATGACTCATACTCAGCTACTCATGCTCAGAGATGATCAACACGTTGTCCAGACTGGAAACTTGTCCTTTCCTAGGAAGCAATAAACCTTCACAATCCGCGTGCCCCTGAGGTAAACCCAAACTAGCTTGTCTCCCNTGAAATGTCTCATTTCTCCATTGTGTCTAACACATTCCATCTTGTTCATTAGTATCAGCCTTGTAACCCGAAGGGACTTCACANAGTTCAACTGATAACAAGGTAGCCACTGTTAATTGTGTTCCCTTTGACGAAAACAGAACTACATATAAAAACTACTTCAGAGCATGCTAGGAAATAAAGAAGGTATCATGGGCACAGGGTTGGCACATCAATGCACATCCTGCTAATGAAAGAGTGGACAGCTGTGACAGACATGTATAGGGAAAAAAATGTTTCCTCAATAGCCTTTTCAATGATTCTGAGGTATATTCAGATGGCCTGAACATGGACTGATGATCCAATAATATTTCTTATCAGGGTGGTTAGCAATTACATGTGAGTGTATACATGGGTGTACACATGTGTCCTCTTTGGAATATGCACTGTTGTTTGCATCTGTCCATAAGTGATGCCAGCATTGAGAAATGAAGCTAAATGCAGCTCTAGGGAGATGGAGAGAAGGCAGAAAGTGTTCTTGAAGGAGTGTCAGAGATCAGTGGGAGCTCTCAGGGTCAGTAAGGTTGCCAGATAAAATAAAGATAGTAAATTAAATTTGGATCTTAGGTTAATGGGAGAAAGGGTTTTCTCTTAGTGCAAGTATGTCAGAAATATTGCAGGCATATTCCTTAGGTTTCTTTGTTAAATTAGGCAATCCTAATGGCCAGAGANAGGANGGCATGNATGCCAACCACCTTTCTTTTGTGTCATGAATACTATCAATATTAGCACAAATTGACATTTAAAGCACCTGGAGAATGAGGTCCACCCACAATCACAAGCCTGTAATCGCAAGTTCTTTGACATCAGGTAGTACACTCTATTCCTCCTTCTATAGGACCTGGGTCATGAGTCACATGTGCCAAACACTTAAAACGAAGTTTTGAATAAATAAGGATACAAGATGAATGGCAGCAAAGGGTGGGGGTGTGGGGGGAGAGAACTTAAAAATAACAAAGCCACTCATAGTGGAAAAAAAACCACAGGAACTTCCTCATCTGTTGCAATCTTCTTCACCTATGGGAAGAAACACCTTAATGTACAAGGCAACTGCACAATGGCTGAAATGTCCTAAACAAGTGCAAAGTNTACTGAGCACCACAGTGACCTGGAGTGCTTGGAGAGGAATGCTTTAAATCAGAGATCAACGCTTACACAACCATTTACTTCAAAACTTATAATTAAGGAAGGCAAGGCCTTGCAAAGGCCCCAACTGATAGGCAGCTCTACCTGGAACTGCTTGAACTAGAAGTTTTAGGTGGAAATTATAACAAGCTATGTAAGAACGCAGGGCCCTCAGAGGTGCTTTGCACTTTATTGACACTGTGTGCACATGTTTGATCACAGATGTTTATAGATGTGCACAAACGTGTTTCTGTGTAAAGAGCTAGGAGATCAGTACATTGAGCTCCCATAGAATTCTCCGTTGTCCACAGCAACAGACTGAGGGAAATGACCTTTTAAAGTGGAAATGTTGAAGTTTATTGATTCTGTTTCACTTTCTCTTAAAGATGTTTGCTTTTTAAATAACAAAACACGTGCTGATCACAGAAAACAATAAAATAGGCAAATAAAAATAAAAGAATAAAAATCACTAATTTTGTCAATCAGAGATAAGACTCAAATATTTTAGGATATATGCCTCAAGGTTCTTCTTTTCTGTCCATGTTTGCAAATATCCACATTTAACAAAAATGGAACTAGATTCCATTCTACCAAGAAAGCCTTTGTTTGTTTGTGGTTTGTTGTTGTTGCTGTTGTTGTTTTGTTTTGTTTCTCTGTGTAGACCCAGCTGTCCTGGAACTCACTCTGTAGACCAGGCTGACCAGACTGAGAGATCCACCTGCCTCAGCCTCCTGAGTGCCAAGATTAAAGGTGTGCGTCACCA
>LZPO01035106.1:0-15228 GCA_001675575.1 Neotoma lepida | reverse complement strand
GCGCCACCACCGCCCGGCTACAACTTAAAATTTTATATGTTTATTTGTGTCTAGAGATGGGGATGGGTACACAGCACAACTGTGTCAGTTCTCTCCTTCTACTTTGTGAGTCTGGGAACATAACTCAGGCTGTTGGGCTTAGTGGCCAGCATCTTTTCTCACTGGGCCATCTTGCTGGCTCCACAAATAACAATTTTGCAAGATTAGCAAGGCCCTTGTACAAGGATGACCTGCAGATCTGTGGCTTGTTCCATATGAGGGAAAAATAACTTTCTCCCCACCTCTTTGACAGCTTCATGCCTATACACTGATCCACTCCCAACCCCACCTTCCTATACCCCTCAACACATTTCCTTCCCACCTTCATGCCCTCTCCCTTGTATTCATTTTTATGAGACAGGATCTCAAATATTCCAGGTTGGCCTTGAACTCACAAAGTAGCAGAGGATGACCCAGAACTTCTGGATCTCGTGCCTTCACCTCCCCAGTTCTAGGATATAGGTGTGTATCATTATGTTTGGTTTATGCTATGTTGAGGATTCAATCTGGGGTCTTTGCATGCTGGGCAAACACTCTACCAAGATACATACTCCACCCAAATAATAACACATAGAGCATAGAGCTGTCTTCTGTATGGTCAGAGACTCCTTTAAAAACCTGATGGTAATTAGGAATGAGGGTCCACACATTTACTTCTAACTCTCAGGAGACAGAGGCAGAGGCAGAAGCAGAGAGATCTCTGTGAGTTCCAGGCCAGCCTGGTCAACATAGCAGGTTCCATACCAGCTAGGACTACATAATGAGACCCTGTCTTGAAAAAGAAAAATTGATGGTTATAGACAAATCCACTATCTGGAAAAATACAAATAAATGTAAGATTTTGTTAACAAATTTAATGATATGATTATGATGATTGTCTTAGTTTGGATTTCTCTTGCTGTGAAGAGACACCATGACCATGGCAACTCTTATAAAGGAAAACATTTAATTGGGGCTGGCTTACAGTTCCAGAGGTTCAGTCCATTATTGTCATTGCAGGAAACATGGCAGCATCCAAGTTGACATGGTGCTGGAAAAGGAGCTGAGAGTTCTACATCTTGAGCCTCGGGCAGCAGGAGACTGTGTGCCACACTGGTATAGCTTAAGAATATGAGACCTCAAAGCCCATTCCCAGTGACACACTTCCTCCATGGCCACACCTCCTAATAGTGCCACTCCCTATTGGCCAAGCATTCAAACACATGAGTCTATGGGGGCCATACCTATTCAAACCACTACAATAACATACAAGAACTGCTGGGGAGATCCATAAATCCCTTCACCTGAGAATTTAGGAAGATTTTGACCTACATTAATAAATGGTCCATACACTGTACTCATTTACTTGTTCAGAACTTACTGGGGATTCAGTGATGCACAAGACAAGGGCTCAGTCATGTGCAGCTCACAGTCTGGTGGGAGACAAACTCACAGCAACAGTGCATTGTAATGAGTCAAGTCCTTAGGTATTACTACAAGCAAAGAAATGAAAAAGAGCCCTGGGTGCAGGACAATTAAGTTATTAAGTATTTAATCAGGTTATTGTTATACAACGGGCAATTAGGTATTAGAGCACCTGAAGTTTAAAATCTAGAATGTTCCACATCCAATGTTGTGGAGGCTCTGGAAGATTCACTTAAGGTCAATCCTGATGGACACAAGAAATGCANGTCGTTTGTGAAGGGGGTGATATTCTAGGTAGTAATATCAACATGTGAACAGGTTTAATGATAGAGCAGGGTGTGATGGGACGCTGGCCAGCTCAATGGGGAGCATGGCTCTGGCAGGCCGTGCCCTTCTCCCATTCACTTTATGTAATCTAAAAGTCATTAAATTATATTCCTAAAGCAACCACCAAGGTNTATTCCCTTATTTGGCCTCTTCCTCCTCCTGTGATTATCAAAGTCCAGCAATCAGAAGCCCTTTTGGTTCATCTAATTAACATGCCCAATTAAAATTAAACACCTCATCCTAACACGGGGGTTCCCTTTTACCTCTANAAAAAGCCATTTGCCTATGTGCCCTGTGTGTCACCACTCTATCCAGAGGCAATCCTTTGTCCCTCTGGGACAAATATCCCTGCCCCCTTTCCCTTGTTCCCTTCCCCTTCTCCCTCAACCCCTATCCCCTTTCCTACAGCATCCTAGGCCATTCTTACACAGACCTCCCCCTTTTCTCTTCTTAGGAATTTCACTTGCAAGGTCATTTGCTACTGCCTGAGTCAGAAAGCAGTCACTTTAACTTTTCTTCCTTGCTTAATAAAGGATCGCTCTGTGAAAACAGGTGTTTGGGTGTGGTTTGTGCCTAATCCAGGGCCCAGGAGGGAGCCCCTGCTGTGCAGAAGTCCCCTGCAGGGTGAGTTGGGGGGAAAAAGCTACAAATAGTTACCAGGGTTCCAGATGAATCAGTGATGAGGAACAGTGAGAGGGTGCTGGCTCAGATCCCAAAGGCACATGCTTCATGGATTGTGGGCTTTATCTGGGTCAAAGGTTGTCACTGAGGGCAAAAAAACCCAAAAAATAAAACCCCAAGAAGCCAAGTGAAGAGATCAGTGCTTTCTATTAGAAAGAGTATCCTAAGGCCCGAGAGATGGTTCAGTGGGTAAAGTGCTTGCCGTGCAAGACTGATGGCCTGAATTTGAGCCCCAGAACCTATACTGGGGGGGAAGCTAGATGCAATGGTTTGCATCTGTAATCTCAGTATCTACTACAACACAGGAGGCAGAGACGTTTATTATCTAGAATATCTTGAGCAAGCTCACCTGGAGCATGCAGCTCACAGCCTGGCAGAAACAAGAAACGATTCCCGTCTCAACAAGGTGGAAAAAGAGAATGAACTCCTAGAAGCGGTCCTCTGATCTAAACATGTGCACTGTGGCACGTGCACATCTGTGTTTGTCTCTGTCTCTGTCTCTCTCTCCCACACAAAGTATAGCAGTAGTAGTAGTGGTNGTGATTATTACAAAGGTCACCTGTCTTCTGTGGAAAAGCAAATGGGTTATGGATTGGATAAGGGACACTGGGAAGGTAGTAGGTGAAATTAAGGATGACCAGAAGGAAAGAAACTGGCAAGTTATTCAGAATGATAAATGGCAGGGAGCCCAGCACAGGCAGGAGAGATGGAGTGTTGGGAGTACAAAAGTTGTGCACTCCACAGCTAAATACTAGGGAATCCAGTAATGTTTTTTTTNTTGTTGTTGTTGTTGTTTGTTTTTGTTTTTTGTTTTTTGAGACAGGGTTTCTCTGTGTAGCTTTGTGCCTTTCCTGGAACTCACTTGGTAGCCCGGGCTGGCCTCGAACTCATAGAGATCCGCCTGCCTCTGCCTCCTGAGTGCTGAGATTAAAGGCGTGCGCCACCACCGCCTGGCTTCTTTTTTTTTTTGTTTGTTTGTTTTTTGCAGTAATGTTAAACATGCAGAATTGTCTCTTCAACGGAAGACCCTGTTTTCCACCCAGAGGCTTGGAATAGAGATGGCTAATAGCCTAGGTGGTCCTTGTGCTATCTGTATGGCCAGGGGCTCTCTCAGGCTCGCACAGGCAGGACCAGAGAGATACTTAATAATCTAGGTCACCTCTGTGCTTTCTGTATGGCAACCTACAACTAGGACCATAGGTAGTTGGTAGTCCGGATGACCTCTGTGCTATTGGTATGACTGAGATCACACCAGATCCTTACCTAGGCCCATAAAAATAACACATCATTAATCTACAGAAACCCATCTATATGGGAGAGGTCACATGTACTTTGAAAAGAGTTTAGATGTAGTCATGCCTTAAGCTTTATTGTGCACATGGGATTGAGTTGTCACCAGGAAACTTTTGTCCAAACTGTACTGTACTTAAATATACCTAAAATAAACTGCCCGAAGTCAGACTCTAGAAGTTTGAATAAATATTAGCAACTGAGTTGTGTTGAACTGGATTTCCTCCTCACCTCACATGGATCATTATTCTGCTGGCCCTAGTGTTTGCAGAGACTCCCATATGGAGTACAGTAGACATATCTGAGAAATAGGAGGCCTCTGGATACTACCTGACACACACTCACTCACTTTTCCAGTGATTTTTGCCTAAGGAAATGCTCTGCACTGTGTGGCGAGGCAGCGATGGGATCAGGCTAGCAAAATAATCTTGCTACTGAGGTGTATGTATCGCCTAGAATCAAGGGGAGAGAACTGTTCTGATTCAATTATCAGGCATAGGAACATGAAGTTGCTCCATGATGCCAATGATGCCAATGACAGCAGCTTAAAAACAATTTTACAGTGCACTTGCTCTGTAGCCGTCGCCTTCCTAATGCATTAGACCACTCACCCTTCAAGCAACCCTGACGTAGGCTCTAGTCTTATTGGTACAGGATAGAAATGATATAGCAAGCCGGGCGATGGTGGCGCACGCCTTTAATCCCAGCACTCGGGAGGCAGAGGCAGGCGGATCTCTTATACACATCTAGATGTGTATAAGAGATATAGCATAGATTGTTTAAATACCTTGGGTAAGGTCACTCACTCCCTGAGGAAGTACAGAAACTTGAAAGTCTCATTTCAAGGACCACTACACTCAACAATTCTATTCGTCTATTATGACAAACAGAAATATACCCCTTTATATAATTCAGTAGGAACATCAATAATGATTTTCTCCGATTTGTTCTGGCATTCTGAAGGAGCACACTATAAAGGTTTCTACTCCATTTGGTTTCTAGAAAAGTCTTAGGAGGGGCACAAGAAGCAAAATGCTATGCTTTTGTAGATTCTGGCTCCAAAGAATAGAAAAGGGAGAAAAAACAAACAATGGTGCTTTTAAACAATGAACGCTGTTTTCTTTCAGCCATAAGGGAATTTTGAAACTTGACAAACCCATTCAGCTTTCAAAGCATTCCACATTCCCCACCCACAAGCAAATGCCAGAAGGTGCCAGTTTGAGCCAACTTGGAGTTCAGGAACAATTTTCTAAATACTGGGTCAGATTTCTTCAAAGTCCACACACCACAGATGAATACTCCCATTGTCTCTAATTGGCCTGATGAAATGTGCTTAGCAATTTATCAACTAATTAATTAATTTAAAAAGAACATTTCGGCAAGAGATGAGATAGTAAGGTACAATTGCAAACCAGAAAATGATAGGGCATTACTACTTCAAAAANATTAAAATCATTGCCCAAGATCTTTGAAATTTTAGAGTTAGGTTTTGTACAGTCTCAGATTCAATGAAGGATTTTCTGGGAAGGGGAAAGTCTCTGATTACATAAAGAAAACAATTTCCTCAATTTGAAGGAGAGTTTTCTTTTTGGAGAAGAAAAAGAAAATGCTGATTACAATTACTCTAGTCACTCAACTCAGGTTCACTGGAAGTGGACCCTGTGCCTAGTCCCATGCAAGGCAGTAAAATACANAAACAGTAAAGTTTAGATCTTGTTGTCTAGCATGTCTGGGGAGAAGGACATGTAAAGGAATCGTGTAAAAAAGTGACAAAATATGTACTAGGGACCTGGGGAAGCAAGGCTAGATGGGTGAGCCCACACCATGTTCCTAAGACTTCTGGATTTAGTCTGTAAGTGATGGAGAGCCATTAAGCAGAACAGGTAATCAGACAATATTAGAAGGACTGTGCTATTATCAGTGATAATGGGCTAGAGGAGAGAGAAGCATCAAAGGTAGACTGAGCTCCACTCTTCATAAAAAATCATTCCGGAATGTTCTGATGTTTCCTTTTCTGTTCTCCAATCAATTTCCCTTCCCCCAAGACATAAGCAATTTAGAAATTTTTTTTTAAAAGATTTTGTGTATGTGTACATGCACATGGGTGCCCACAAAAGCCAGAAGGCGGCACCAGATGCCCTGGCACTGGCTGTTGTGAGCTGTTCTAGGTGGGTGCTGAGAGCCAGACTCCAGTCCTAGGCAGAAGCAGCAAGAGCTCTCAACTCTGAGCCATCTCCACAGCCCCATATCTTACTTTCTAAAAGTGCTACCTCATTTCCAGGCTTTTGGGGTTTCCCCAATATCTATCATTGGTCTATAATTGAATTTCTCTGTAGTCAGCTATCATAATTTCTATGGATTGAATCCTTTTACAAGTTTGGAGACTCGATATGGTCTACCTGGGTACATGTATGTGTATGTATGTAGGTATATGTATTAGTTATGTATCTATTGCTATGATAAAACACCATGACCAAGGCTGATTCTTCAACCCCAGCTGACCAGAACCACAGATTCTTAATTCAAAATATCACTTGAATGGCCCTTGTAGAGTTTGTGCTTCCTTCTTTAACTTCACAAGCCAGGCCTCCATCATCTGCATTGCTCTCAGCATTGTCTTCTAAGTTCCTATAATAGCTCATTGAGTTGAACATTCAATGAACGGCTTTTCCAGCCCAGCGCTCCACAACCCTCCCCAAATACCATGGTCAGGTTTGTTGTCATAGCAACATCCCATGAATCTGGTACCAATTTTTATCTTAGGTTTCTATTGCTATGATAAAACACTATAAGCAAAAGCAACTTGGGGAGGAAAGGGTTTATCTGGCTTACATATCCTGGGTCACAGTCCCTTGAAGGAAGCCAGTGCAGGAACTTATGGCAGGAACTGAAGCAGAAGCCACCTAAGATCACTGCTTACTGGCTTAATCCTCATGGCTTTCTCAGCCTGCTTTATACAGTGCAGCACCATCTGCCAAAAAGGTGGCACAACCCACAGAAGGCTGGGCCCTCACACATCAAGAAAATGGCTCACAGACTTGCCTACAGGCCATCTGATGGAGGGCATTTTCTNAATTGAGGTCCCTTTTCCCCAGATAACTAGCTTGTATCAAGTTGACAAAAATCTAACTAGGACAGATGTGGAAGTTTTAGGAAGAGAGACCTAGCTGGAGGAACCAGGTCACTGAAGGGCATGTTGTTGAAGGTATATTTTGTCTTTGGCCCCTTCTCTTTCTGCATCCTGGCTGCCAGGAGATACACTGTAGAGGGCACAAGTGCCCACTGATAAGCACTGGAGAAACCAGGAATGTTAATCACGCAGGGCTGTCTCCTCAATGGAGGAAATAAACACCTGTTTCCCACCCAGAAGGCTGAGGGTGGATGTTGTTAATCACCTGATGATCTTTGCTATCTGCAGGGCGAGGCCTCATCCCAAAGAATGTTTATCCCAGNCTCTTCCTCCCTAGACCGTTATCTTTGTTTCTCAGTCAGCAGAACCCATCCATAGAGGAGACATCACATGTACTTCATGGTTTGCTGACTTCTCCACTACCTCCATCAGAGACCATAACAGATTCTAGGCCCTTAAGGTATAGAACCCATGTTCATGGTAGAGGAGACATGTATGCTGCTGAAGAGATGCAGTCATGGCTTAAGCTTTATTGTGCACATGGGATTGGAATAATTGTTACCAGGGAAAACCTTTTTCCAAAATTGTACTGTACTTAAATATGTCTAAAATAATCTGGCCTGGGGTCAGACTCATGCTGGACTGAGTTTCCTTCTTGCCTCAGGTGGTTGGTTTCTCTGTCGGCAGGAGAACTTGCAGGGATCCCCACAATCAAGAGTTTCGCTCCTCTGCACACTCCCAAGCATGATGCTCTGTCTTACCACAGGTGAGAAACAACAGACCAAGTGACTATGGACCAGATAGGTATCTCCTTCTGTAAGCTGACTGTTCCCAGGGGTTCTGTCACAGTGCTGGGATGCTGACTAACAGAATGTAAATTAGTATGGCTGGTATGGGGGACAGTACATAGAGGTTCCTTAAGACATGGGGGCTGGGGAGACGGATCTGGATAAAAGTGACTGCTATGCATGTGCAAGGACTGCAGCTCAGATCCTCAGCACCCACAGAAAAAAAGCTGGGCAGGCACCCCAGAATCCCAGTGTCTAGACTAGCTGAATCTGCAAGCTCCAGGTTCAGCAAAAGACCCAGGGTCAGTAAATGAAGTGGACAGTCACTGAGGAAGATATCCAGTGTCAACCTGTCCTCCACACAAATGTGTCATTTGTGTATGCACATACTCCTATTTATATCTACANGTGAGAACATACACACACATACACACGTACACACACACACACACACACNCCCCTAAAAATGGATATTCCAGATGATCCATCAATCCAATTTCTGGAGATATAACCAAAGGAAGTGAAATAGTGCCAAAGAGATAACTGACCGCCATATTTATTGTGGCACTATTCCCAGAGGCTAAGAAATCCACATAGCTGTTACCTTAGATATCAGTCTTGATGCCATTTGTCTTAGTTAGGGTTTCTATTGCTGGGAAGAGACACTATGACCATGGTAACTCTTATAAGGAAAACATTTAATTGGGGTGCAGCTTACAATTTCAGAGGTTCAGTCCATTATCATCATGGCAGGGAGCATGCAGACNTGGTGCTGAAGAANTAGCTCAGAGTCCAATATCTTGCCGGCAACAGGAAGTGGACTGAGACACTGAGTGAAGCTTAAACAAAAGACTTCAAAGCCCACCTCCACAGTGACACACTTCTTCCAACAAGACCACACCTCCCAGTAGTGCCTCTCCCTTTGGGGGCCACTTTCTTTCAAACCACCACACCATTCAACAGATGAATAAAGAAAATATGATATATACAGACAAATGTGTTATTGGTTATAAGGCAGAATGAAATCCTGTTATTTGTAGTGAAATGGATGGAAATGGAACTGGAAAATATCATGTTAAGAGAAATAACNCAGAAAGACAAGGACTGAGTGTTTCCTCTCACAGGCAGACCTAGAGACTTACTGAAGGTAGAATTAACAGAAGTTGGAAAGGGTGGGGAGCAAGGAGAAAAGGAGGTTGGTTTTGACCACAGCATGCTTTGTGCATGTACAGAAACANGAGTGAATTTGTACACAAAATTACTGCATGTTAATGACGATTTAAAAGCTTACATTATAATAAAAAGTGATTTTAAAAAGAGCCTCAGAAAAGCTCAAGAACATAGACTTGATTTTTTTCCCCGTGTCCTTCAATTTAACAATGCTGAGTACTCACTACAGGGAGGAACTTTGCTTGATGCTGTGTACTTAGAAATGACTTTAACAGCTGGGGGTAAAATCGAACGTGAGCAATTATTGGCTGTGACTCAAGCTGTAGCTTTCTCCCATCTAAAATGACAGTTATGGTGATAGCGGACTAAGACCGTCCTGTGGGGAAGAGGTGTCGAGGCCGGTTACACTCTTCATTACTTCAAGCCACACTCAGCAGACTGGGAGAAAGATCGATTTGTGCAATTCCACAACGGTTAGTGTAACGTAAGAGTGAGAGTCACTATTTTTCTGTTGAACTTGCAGTGTTTTTATATGGTTTTGCTTCCTGACTTGAGGATCCTACACTTTTCGACAGTGCTCGCAGTCGAGGTCAGGGCATGTTGTGAGCACTCCACCCTGAGCTGCATTCCCAGCCCTCTTCTTTGAGAATCTTAACGCTGCAGCAAATCGCTCAACTGCTCTACTTAAGGATGGGATTTTTCTCTTGGAGTGAAAATGTCAATCTCATTTCCTGTTTTCTGTATAAAAGCACCCGGAAGTGCTTTATTCAGCCTTTGTATTTTGAGTTGGTCACCTGTACCAATGACCTGGAAAGAATAAATCAGCTTAGATTATATTAATATCACTGTAATAGGAATTTTAAAATGTGTGTGTGTGTGCATATGTTGGAGTACACACATGCTGTGGTACATGTGTACAGGTCAGGGGACAGGCTGCGGGAGTTTCTTCCTTTCACCGTGTGGGGCTGTGATTGAACTCGTCACATTTGGTACCTTTACCAACTGAACCATCTCTCTGGCCTCAGTAGGAAATTTTTCAAAGGAGAATTTAAGAATTATTTTGTATATGAAATATTAATGTATGATGGGAAAAAAACCAAGATTCAATACTGGAAGTTAAGAGGAAAGCTTGTATTTCAGACAGGGTCATGTAGCCTCATGCAGCTCAGGCTGGTCTTGAACTCACTAGGTATTTGAGACTGGCCTTGAACTTAAGATCCTCCTGACTCTACCTCCCAAGTACTGGAATTACAAGCATGCACTATCATACTTGGCAGTTTTACTATTATTTTTTAAATGTGAGACTCTAGCATCATTCATAAACTTTAAATATCTTCTTTGAAAAGAAAAGATTAAAAACTATGGTTTAGATTCCACGTGATTGTCAGCAGAACAGGAAGTTAATCACGCCCCTCTCACGGCAGTATTTTTCCTGAATGAAGAACTAAAACAGACAGAATTTCAAAAGTATTTTATTCAAAATTCCCCATCTAGGAGAAAAGATATATAACAGTGTTTACACATGCTTCAATAACTTATTTCACTGTACAACTTACACTCTCTACAGCAACACAGTAAACCAGCGGAAGAAAACAATTAGCACTTAGATAAGACTCTACTGTGTAAAGCAATGAGCGTGGGACACTGAAAGGTGGGATCTACACATTTTACCACAACCGAGAGGCTTGGAGTTCATAAGCCATCCTGGTCAGTGTGTGNGTAAAAATTAAGATGTCAACACTTTTCTGATTTGTAATGTCACAGCCACTGTGACCTTTCAGAATAAAACATTTTTTTTTCTTGCTAAATTTGGTGGGTGGGGAAAGGGCTCTATTTTTATCCCTTTTGTAAAAAATAAATATATTCTCCCTTTTGTTAAGTCCACAGTTTTAAATAAAATACCCATTTTTGTTTATGCATACTCCTATGTCAACAGTGCTCTAGCACAGAACTCTACGAGTCAGTATTTCACAGCCAGCAAGATGGTCAAACATTACAGGACCAAACACAGACCACTGAGCTTGCCATAATAGCACCCAGAAAAAGAGCGATGGGGTCAAAGTTCGCCTGCTGTTCTTGTGATGCAGGCAACATGGAGCCACAGAATCCAGGCAAAAACACAAGCAAAGAGGCAAGAAGCTTTTCTGATCTGGACAGAAGATCTCATCAGCTCATGTATTCTCTGACATGTTTTACAAGGACGTCCAAGCCAGGCACACGGCAGCCCGAGGACAAGGTAAGTCAGATGCAGACAACTGAGCAGTGAAATCTGACCCTCCGCCAAGAAATTACATTTCCGAGACTGGGAAAGGCACGGGAGGTGCACATTTTAATTTGGCTCAGAAATAATGAAAATTAATTTTAAAAGTTGGCAACAATTATAAAAACAAAATGTCACTTCCTTTGACAAAGTTACAACAATAAGCCAACAAAAAGCATACCACGGTTCACGTATTCAGTAACCACACATGACTGCTTGGCAGTTCTGCACAGTCTACATCTGAAGGACTAAGTCTATAAAGGAAGATCTAACAACTGATTTCACCCAAACGCTGCTTCACCAATGCCTTCTTCCAAGCGCTAATCTGCAGTCAAGCTAAGTTCCTTGCTGTGGAACTGAAAACTTGAAAGGCTCTGAATTCCAGTTGTTGCAGAAGTATGTAATCCTACACACTACGGGACACGGAAGGACAGAAAGTCAGCTCGCACTCTATCTGCAAAAGCTAACTAGAGTTTCACTGTGATACGTGTAAACCATGAATCATAAGTTAAAAAAAAAACCCAGCAGTTATGTCAAGTTTATATCCTATCATTCATATCTTTAAAAGACAGCAATAGTATTTAGGATAACTGTAAACATAAGTCCCTAACAGAGTACATCTAGTCTAGGAAAAGAGACATTCACTGTAAGAATGCACCTGACGCCCCTGGACAGACCTCTCGTGACAAGCGTAGTGTAACCAACTCCTAGGGCAGGGCCCTGGAGCAAGGGTGTGTCCACACCACTGACTGCTGTAACAGCAAACCTGACTGTGATGAGATACGCACAGCAAACCATATGTTTAAAAAGTCATTAGAACATCACGTTCTTGTACACTAGTGTAGAAAGGTCTCCCAAAGATGAAAGAGTGGAGGCCTGGCTTAATTTTCTCAGCTAGAGCCATTATTATGTTAAGATCGCCCTCTGCTGTTAAATCAAGATCTATCTTCAGGTTCCGAAGAGACTTAAAGGGCTTTTTCCCCTTCTGCCTATAAATAGAACAAAACAAACAAACAGACAAAAAAAACCAAACATTATAATACAGACATTTGAACAAAACAGAAACTTAGAAGGCATAATGTTTTTCTATTGAGGAGCTGGACTCACGTATCGTCCTCTATGTATTTGATTAGTGTCAAGGCTTTTCTGTGAAGAACCAGTAGGAACTGTGCAAGGAAAGTGCTCCTGAGAGACAGGCCAGGTTTCAAATGGAAGACCTGCAGGAACACGAGACAATACAGTGTCGATATATTTTTATGTGGCAGCTTCCATGACAATGCTGACAAGATCTGACACACATCACCCATCGCAGCCACTTCTTCCAATTCCCAAAGGCAGGACTGTGGTAGTGGCAATGGTCTGGAAACACTCTGACAGTTTTCGAGATTTCCTATTTTACTGTTAAAAATGCACTGAGATTTTGCGTTCTACACCAAAATGCATCCTTATTTTATTATGAAAAATCATTATGTGAATTGTTTTAGGTTGTGTGGAGTAGAGGATGAGGGGAATTTGATTTCAGCTTTGGAAACATGGAATTACACGACTATGGATTATCCTCTAACTTTGTACTATCACACATCACAGACCGAGATCCAGACGTCCTAGTTAANATGAGGATCTCATTATCTAAAGCCAGGTCTGTGACACAGGGTCTTGGCCTGATTCCTAGAGTGGTATTATGACAAAGCTCTGGTTATGGTTAGAAACAAGTCCCATCCAATCAATCACCTTCTCCAAATGTGTAATTCAGCTCATATTTTTAAAACTGAGACAATAAAGATGCTACAATTTAAATATGAGTATACTAAGTTTTAAGAACATTTTCAATTCAATTAAGGGAAATAAAAGCACACCCTTCTTCAATGAAAAATCCTTAAGGTGTTGTGGAATATTATTTAAGGTGTGTAATTTGCTTATGCTGTGGAACATTTGTTTAATGATGCAAAGATGTGCTGCATTCTTTTATATTGCTTTTGTTTAATTCTGTGAAGCTGTGATACTTTGCCTGTCTAAAACACCTGATGGTCTAATAAAGTGCTGAACGGTCAGTAGTGAGGCAGCAGAAAGGATAGGCAGGGCTGGCAGGCAGAGAGAATAAATAGAAGGAGAAATCTGGGAGGAAGAGAAGAAAGAGCAAGAGAACAAGGAGAGGAAGATGCTAGGGGCCAGCCACNCAGCCAGCCACGAGTAAGAGTGAGAGTAAGACAGACAGAAGTAAGAAAAGGAAAAAGCCCAGAGGCAAAAGGTAGATGGGATAATTTAAAGTTAAGAAAAGCTGGCAAGAAACAAGCCAAGCTAAGGCCGGGCATTTATAATTAAGAATAAGCCTCCATGTGTGATTTATTTGGGAGCTGGGTGGTGGGCCCCCCAAAAGAGTTAAAAAAAACAACAACCAACAATATTAAGGTATAGGGTAGTACGTAAAATAACTACTGGGGTGGGGAATGCTGTTTTTAACTGTTAATATGCAGGCTATTTCCCATTAATAATTCAAAGGCAAATTCATTTACAGACTTCAGAAAGGCCCATAAGCACTTCAATTTTTTGGTTCTTTGTATGTATTCTGTAGGCACTGTGGGACATATTTTAAAAGAAAACATGTAATGTTGCTTTCTCTGGCCACGGCTGGTGTCATGCTTACCTGATCCAGGAAGGCTTTCACTAGAGTATCTCTGTGTAAGACATCTTGGAAAATATTCCTAAGAAGAAAACAGTCCAAATTTTAAATGGTTTTACAGAGTCAGTTTCCACAACCTCTCACTCCAGCCAAAAAGTTAACGTTTTATAAACAGATATGTAAGAATACAGATGTGAATATTTGGAATGCATTCTTAGTCTGCATGAGGTCCTGGGTTCACTATTTAGTGTACACAAAATAAACATACACACAGATCCATTTTAACTCAAGGGAACATTTGTACATTACTGGTGTTTTTTTCTAGCCAGCATAAGCTGAGTATACCCGGGGAAGGTTCACATGCCTATCTGTCTATGAGTTTTAGAACCCACACCTTACAAATTGGGTTTATGTCAAGAGACTCACTACCTGTAAATATGAACCAGCAACCCAGTAAGTTACTACTACCTCAGCAATGGCTGGCGTGTAAAGTCCAGGCAAAATGGNCAATTGAGGTGACCCATGTCAGCACATGTCAGAGCAGAAGCTAACAGACAAGACTTTTTTCTCAGACACCACTCCCTTTCATTGTTTCTCTTCCATCTTCCCTAGGCTATTGCACTCATGTCACAGGGAAAGGATGACATTTATTATGATAAGATAAATGAAAAGCCAGACTGATATAGTAGATCACAGTACATCTGGATAGGAGCAGCAGAGGAAGAGAGGAATGCACAGAAGTGGAAAGCATTGCCGGTTTCTTAGTCTAGGAGATGAGTGTACCAAACTAGAGAAAGGAGCCAAGAAGGAGGAAACCAGCATTTCACGACAGCACTGGGCACTGATAGCACATTCACTGGGCTGCGTGGTCAGGTTAGGACTTAAGTCCACCATTTTCCAATTTCTGTTTTACTGAATAAAAATCTGAGTCACAAAAGAACTGGACAAGCAAAGACTATCTCCAGAGAAAACACATATTTTAATGTATCCTAAGTGACTGCTTTTATCTTAAAAAGGTTAAAATTAAAAATTAATTAATTGGGGATGTGGTTCAGTGGTATAGCAATTGCCCAGCACGTGTGAACCCTGAATTTGAACCCCCAAACCTCCTAGACTTAAAAGCATATTATTTAAAGCATGCTAATATTAACGTGAGTCCACAATAATAGAAGTGAAAATATAATTTTCTGGTTGAAAATATTTTTGACAATTTTATATTCAAAACATTTACTTAGAACTGGAAATAAAATTCTAAAATTCATGACATTATTTTGTCATGCCAGAATAGCTGACCAATTGCTTTTGTCAAATCAGCCAAGCAAATATTCAAAAACAAAAACACTACCAGGGTGCAAATCCATTCCAGTCTACATTTTCTGAGAAAAGAGTCTAAACAGGACTTCAAGTGCATTAGTTATGAAGAAGATGCTAGCATGCAGACTCAGTGAGAAGACTTCTACACATTTTTCAGGATTGCTAGTCTGTGAACTGGTGAAATGAAAATTTTTTTTCTTTTTTT
>LZPO01035105.1:84797-117691 GCA_001675575.1 Neotoma lepida | reverse complement strand
TAACAGCATCTGATTCTAATAATACTACTGAGCAAACCCTAGAAATGTCTTGAAAATGATATTATAGTTGGTCATGCAGTGCAGTGATTTAAAGGTATAGACAAACACCCATACATACCATGAGCTGTTGTACAAATGCCGACAACAAATCATTTCATTGTTCTTCTCTCCCATCTTCTGCTTAAAATGGGAAAAATAGTATTCAGGAGAGTGGGCCAGGACGATTTCAAGTTTTGAGGTCAATAGGGGCAAATAAACAAAATTCTGTTTCAAAAATAAAGAAGAAAAAGAAACAAAAAGAAGAATAGGGGAAAAAAGTTTATGAGTGCTACCTCAGTATTGGAGCCCTAAGCTTACCATGAACAGGACCCTGTGTCCAATCCCCAGGCTGTACCAGAGGAGAAAAAAAATCAAAAGGAATGATATTGGTAATTGGCCCAAAATTTGCTGCAAAGATTTATTGAGGTCATGGCTGTAAACACGCAGCCTGGTGCTTAGTGAAGAGTTAACATATGATAGAGGCTGTTGCTTACTTTTAATAAAAATAAGTTGAAGATGGGNTGTTTTTAAATTTTAATATCTTTACAGAAAAGTTAGCATAAATGATTCCATTGCACATTGTAAAATAGACTTATTGATTTAAACATTTTTAATGAGATGAATTGTTGATAGTAAAGGTAGATTACCTTAAATAGAGTTCTTAACCACAGTCAAAATAAGTTATGAAAATTATTCAAGATCTTTTGGTAAATAGCTCAAAACCTTTGGAGATTTTATCCCATCTGCAACTTGCCAACACTTTAATTAGCCCTCAGTACTGACCCCATCAACTCCACCCATCCTGTTCCACTGGGCAATGCCAACCTCAGCCTGAGCCTCTGAGCAGCAACAGAGGGGTACTCACTTCAGCATGAGANAAAAATGAGAGCTCGGGTTCAAAGTCTGGCTGAATAATGCCACATATGAACACAGGGCCAGTTACTGACTAGCTGGAAATGTTTTATGGAAAAATGCTGATTTTAAAGGCAAATTAAACATATTAACAATCATGACTGGCACCAAATGCTCAGAGGCAAGAGTACCTCAAGGAGCTCTATAAATAATAATGTTGGTTGCAGTTTCTCTTTANCTCCACAGATCTTTCTTTCCGTTTGAAAGCATAGTTTCAAGTACAGATGTCAGAGGTTTGTTGTTGTTGTTGTCTGTGTACGTGTGTGTTCTTATGTGTGAATGCAGATGCACAGGTATCCCAACATGCTGTGGAGGTCAGAGGACAACCTTGGGTGTCTGTCATCTGTCATCACCTTCTACCCTATGTGAGACACATTCTTTTCATTGTCTGCCACTGTGTACACCAGGCTAGCTGGCCCGTGAGCTTCCAGGGACTTCTGTCTCCACCTGCCATCTTAACACAGGACTTCAGCCATGCATTATCAAGCCCAAGTTTATGTTCTTTGCAGGGATTCAAACTCAGGTCCTCAGGCTTGCACAGCAAACGCTTTGCCTACTGGTCTAGCTCTCCAATCCACACTCTAACATTTTAAAATGCAGAGCCTCTACNATAAGGTTTTAGTGGAATAGACATTCAAATGACCACAGAAGGTTTGACTTGACCCACAGCTTGGGCACAAGGGACTTCATCAAACCTTCATGCAACCCCGTTGCTCACTATGTCATCAGCATCGGGGTGAGACACTTATTCTAACCACACTATGGGTAATGTCACAGAAAAGTTTGTTGATCTCAAAATCTATTAGAATCTTCAGAACTCACATCACATGGAATTCTCATATATTAAGAGCCATAAAATACACTGTGAACAGTCAAGCAGTGGAAGAAGACTCAGCAATTTTGAGGAAGCAATGCCCATACATGCCCATTAGGCACAGCATTCATTAGTCATTTCATTTGCTCGGGCCTAAGGTCTTCTGTCAGAAACTAAATCTTAGGCCCTCTATCCCTGTTCCCCATCTTAGTGACGACATTTTTAAGCTGTCAGCATCTACATGTGGGCTCATCACTGACTGGTGCTTTTTCTTTCACAGATATTCCATGTAAGGATTGTTTGTAATGTAAGAATGTAATGTAATGTAATGTAATGTAATGTAATGTAATGTGGCTTTGTTCTCTTGGAAATAACTTCTGACCTGTATTATTACAAGAAGACAATAAGTAGGTTCTTAGCTTCCCTTCTTACCACCTCTTCTCTGAGTTAGCAAGCAGCCTTGCTATTATTTCAAAACATAAACCCAATCACATCACGTCTCTCTCCAACACCTTCTACGACTTTTCTTGTGAAAAATCCATGGCTGTGAATGTNCTCCATTATCTTGTATCTTTTGACTGCCTGATAGCCTTTCTCCCTTGCTCTTCATCTCAGCTCCATGACACTGAGTTCTCTGCTGTCACTTGAACATCTGTACTTCACCCCCAATGAACTACTCTTCCCCTATATCTCTGTGGCTCACTTCCTTATTCCTAAAATCTTTTCATAAAATAATATGAAAATAAGTAAAATATAACAAAGAAACTCCTTTCTACTCCCTGTCATCCTTAATCTTTATGATTGTTTTATAACTTTCCTAAGGAAACAGGAACAGGTATCACCCTAAATATGATGCCAAATTAGACAAACAAAATGACTCCAGAAAAGACTAGCTTGGTGAACCACTGGGTTTATTTAGATAACTTACAGTGGAAGAAAGAGTACCATGAACTCAGACTCAACTCCAGGCAACTGCATCACTGAAAAGTCCACCCCAGAGAGGGCAATGACTCACAAAACCTGCATCCCTGGAGTCCCCCTGTCCAACTTGCAGGGCAGCCCTGCCTGTTGGAGAATCTCCTCTCCCTGACATTGTTCCCATTTATATAAGTAACAGGAAAAGTCCTTGTCAATCTTAAAATTTTTCAGGAGCTTTCTGTGCCCTGTAACAAAAGCAACTGGAAGAGGATGGGTCTTCTTTGGCTGATAAGCCATGGCGGAAGGACTTGAGGTAGGATCCACAGTTGGGAAAGAGAGGGGGATGAAAGTCAATAGTCAGTCCAATCTCTCCTCATTATCCAGTCTGGCAGTGGCTCTCCCATCTCTATTAACCTAATCTAGAAGATCCACCACAGTCACACACAGACGGTTTGTCTCCAAGGTGATTCTACTTCTCTCCACAGTGACATTAATACAAACCATCGCACCTTGTCAGCCTCACTTCCTGTCCTATGAGCCTCCTTCCTGCCTCCAGAAGGAAACGTCTTGATGTGGAGAAGAGAGCCACACTGCAATTATGCTTACAGCACTCACCCCCACTTACCGAGTTACATATACGTAACTTGTTTTTTACTTGTTTCTTCTCCTAGAGTGGAGCCTGTGTAAGATACACACAGTTGTTTCCCTGCATATTCACCTCTTAGAACAGAGCCAGGCAAGAAGAGCATCCTCAAAGAACACTATGAAACAAGTGGATGTGTCTCACCCAGAATTCACAGACCTGCAATGGTTTAATACTCAGTTATATAACCGAGGATGTCATGTTGGATTTGAAAATAAAAATCCATTACACACTGGAAAAGACAACTATTGCACACTACGTGTCCAAAGTAAGTCTTCAAAAACACTGGATGAGAGCTACATGTGGCATGGCAGCCTCAAAACAAGAGCAGGCTGAACACCTTTGCTTCTTAAAGGACAGGATGCCCTATGGCTAAGGGAATCTACTTGTTTCTGTTGTGAAGATCCTGCTAAGCAGGGTGGAGTAGCTGATCCTCNACATCAGAGAGCTGGTGATAACATACCAAGATTCTCCATACTAAAATTCTAACGTCTTATCACTCCATCGGATTCCTTGAAATCAGAGGAGGTCACCAAGTGTATCTGATCTTTGGATATTGCAATGTGATGCTGTCATCTCCAAATATGTTAGGCCACATTCACAGGTTCCCAGGACAGATGTACCTATGGCTACAGGTTGGGTATGCCTTGGGGGATGATTGTTATCACAGTCAGCAGAATCAACTGAGAGTCCTGTGGCATTAATAAACTTGACTCTTTCATTTATTCATTTAGTGCACCTTGGTACACAGCAGCTGTAATGATAGGGAGGGCTCTTTCTTTGCACAACTTCTAGATGACACTAAACTTGTAATAACTATAATATATGGCAGTAAAGAAATCAAATAAGGGGGAGAGAAGCTGGGGGGACAGCAACCACATTACAGTTTCACCTAAGAAGGTAGGCTTTGAGTTAGAACAAAATGAGGTGGGNGACAGGGAAGCATGCCAAGCTGTACGCTGTTGGAGAACAGTCAGTGCAGTGTTCTGGAGTTGGCCGGGGGAAATGAGCCCAGGTGCTAACGGTTCCAAGAAGAGCCAGAAGGCAAGGATTAAATAGAGTAGTAGAAAGAATAACTTAAAATATCAGGATTGGAGATTTAAAGAGGACCCAGGGGAAAATTCTTATTCCCGGGCAAATGCAAAGCTATGGGGGGCAGGGGCAAGGGGGGTGGGCTGGGGACGACAATGACTTTGGAGTAGAGGAATGATGTGGCCTGAGGTGCATTTGATTGCATTATCTCTAGCTATTGAGAACAGACAGGAGCTGAGTGGAAATAGTAAGACTACAAAGTAGGAAGTTATAGAATATTCCATATGAGAGACAATAGTAGCACCAGTGAGAGTGCTGCAGGGGCAAGACTAGACCCTAATAACATAGGTTTTAATCCTAGCAAAGTAAGCCTCCTGATCCCCAGGCTGTACACAGCAGATGTGTATCTAAGATACTGATTTCCTTTAGAAGTTTAACAATGTAAAGTGCATACAAATCCAGGATAGTTATGAGAGGGAAATAGTCCCAAACGTAAGAAAAAGTAAGTTGTTAAATTTATTTAAAACTTACATCTCCATTAAACTCTTTCCTACCTTCCCCAGAAGAGTACTAAATATTTTCCTACAGGAAGCTGCCTCACACTTTATAAAGTTAGATTCAGTCGCCCTAATGATGCCAACATTTTGCTCTCTCCATTTTATTTACAAGGTCTCAAAATTGAAAATTCACTTATAGACACTAATTTATANTAAATATCCTTATAAAAGGTCCCCCCATCTACCTTTAAATTATATTACTGTTTAACCCATTTCCCATTGATGAGTATCTGAACCTGAGCACTTTGTGCTCACTGCCTGTAACACCCAGCCCTGGCCAACACAGGAAAACAGCCATGGTCCAGGTTGCCTGGCAACACTTCTGTGTCTCCTGGCAGAACTTGTCAGCAACCTCGTTTTTGTCTTCAGTGACTTCTCAGCTGCTTCCCACTGACTGATTCCTCACCTGGCCTGGCTTTCCAACAGTGACCTTTCCTGGTCCTCCTTCTAATTAAAATCTGTGTTGCATTTCCACAGCACTCTGTGCACTGCTGATGAGGCTGCTACTGGCTTTATTAGACNTGGCTTTCCAGGTGGCCTAGTTCATGTTAGAGACACCATATCTTGAACCCCAGAGGTGTCTCTAATGTTGGGAATGTAAACAGGCTGATGAGGGGTGGTCCNGGGCCACGGCATTTAAATCGCTCTTAAATCATAGCATGTGTATTTTTCATTCCGTGTAAACCTAAATCCAGCTCCGCTTAAATGCTCTCTGCATACTGGGAAGTTGGGGGCTACTCAGTCAATTTTGTTGACTGTACAGAGCACAGCTGGTGCCCATTGTAAAGACTGTGCCTAATTGGTTCCACAACCTTCTGTCCTAAGCAAGTTAACAAGAGTACACACAGACAGACATTTTGCAGTCTGTGGTCAGTCTAAAGGACTCCCACCTCAGTGAGGATTTGAGGGGAACCTAGGAAAGCCAAAACATGGTTCAGACTCCTTTAAAAAAACATCAGTGGGGTCTGAAAAATGACTAAAGCAGCAGGCATAGGAATTGAGAGCAACACTGGCTTCAAGGCGGGGGCGGGCAGGGGCAGGGGGATACCTGATCTTGCACAGAGAGAAATGGCAAGTGATTATATTACTCAGGTGTGTGTTAAGTTACCTCCTCACTTTCCCTTTTCTATCAGAATTTATTTCACATAGTATTAAAATTAAGCTGCAAGTTGAAAAGATGCTGTCTGAGAGAGGTGACTGTGTACCCTGTCATTTGAATATGACTCCCCATCTACACCTGGCTGTCCAAGGCAATTTACCCACCTTTACCCTCAAAGTGTCATTTTTTGAGACTATCAATCACATTAAATTTAATAAAGGTCATAATCTGAAGGAAGACACACTTAATCACATTATAGAGCGATTCTAGCCCTCCAAGAGCACAGAGCTTTNAGAGTCATAAGATCAAGGTATCTACCCATAATCCATCCACATGATTATGACCAAGAACAGTCACAAGTAACTAAAACCCTCCCATTCAACAATCTTTCATCCCAGCACACGAATGCTTCAGAGACAGAGACCCTGCCAGCCACTGCGTTTCCGTATGTCTACATTTCCAGAGAAATGTTATACACAGGGTAAACGTCAGGCAAAGATGAACAAGAGACTTGTTTCCAGCTCTGTTTTCCTCCAGCTTTGTTCCTTTTGTCTTTTTAAAATTCATTTTCTTCCCTTCCATCTATGATCTACCACTATCAGAGGCATCAAGGCTGCTAATCTTTCTAAAGCCCACCAAAGCTTGTTACAATCCTATTACAGTCCGAAAGAGACATGCATGATCTTGGTTATGGAGATGATATTTTTACCACAGGGTAGCTTAGAACAAATACGAGGCCTGTAAGAAGTTCTAGATCTTTTGCTATCGATGTAATTAACATTAATCACATTTTATTAATCTAGAACCTCTGAAGTTTTGACTGTTCAGACCCATTAATCAATCACCCCAAGGGAGAAGGAATGCTAACTTAAAGTGCAGGAAAATGTTTAAGTAGAGTTAAATAAGACTATTTTTAAAGCACTATATAAAGTTCTGTTCTTCAAGAACACATACAACATACAAGCCCCATATATAACTCTCTACTTAATTATCCCAGTCTTCTGTCCCCACCTGTGAAGACTACTTTTACATTTCCTTACTACAGAGAAAAGGAGCTGTGAGTCTCTGCATCTGCTNCTACCAGAGGCCAGAGGAAGCCTCTCTGATGGTGATTGGGCTAGGCACCAATCTATGAGTATAGCAGAATACCATCNGGAATCATTTTTGGCCAGTCATGTTTGGTTCTACCGTAGGTCTCTTGGGCCATCCAGCTTCCAGTTCTGTTGCAGGATATTTGTACACTGTGAAGATATGTGGCTGATTGGTGGAATAAAAAGTTGAATGGCCAATAGCTAGGCAGGAGGTACAGGTGGGACTTCCAGGCAGAAAGAGAGGAAGTCAGAGGGATGAATCTAGGCACCCAAGAGATGCTAGGGAGCCACTGACGAAGTTGGAAATATGGTATAGGGTGGAGGTAACTGAGACACATGGTAGAACATAGATTAATAAAAGCAGGTTAATTTAAGTTATAAGAGATAGTGGGACAAGCCTAAGCTAATGGCCAAGCTTTTGTAATTAATAGGAAGTCTCCATGTTGTTATTTTTGAGCTGGTGGCTGACAAAAAAAAAAAAACTTATTACACAGTTCCTGGCCATTCAGACAATGTCAGGCATGGGCTCCCTCTCCTAGTGTGGGTCTCAAGTTAAACCAGTCATAGCTTGGCCACTCCTACAGCACATTTTGCAGGCATGACAGATTGTAGGTCAATCCTACAGAAGAGGCGGAGGAAGGAATATAGGAGCCAGAGGGGTTGTGGACACCAAGAGAACATAGCCCACAGAATCAACTGAGCAGGGCTCAAAGGAGCTCACAGAGACTGAAGCGGCAATCACAGAGCNTGCATGGGTCTGCACTAGGTCCTTTACATATATGTTGTGGTTGTTTAGCTTGGGATTTTTGTGGGACTCCTAACAGTGGAAGTAGGGAATGTCTCTGGCTCTTTTGCCTGCCCTTGGGACCCTTTTCCTCCTACTGGGTTGCCTTGTTCCACCTTGATATAAATGTTTGCACCTCATCTTATTGTACCTTGTTATGTCATGTTGGGTTGATATCCCTGGGAGGCCTGCTCTTTTCTGAAGGGAAATGGAGGAGGAGTGGATCTGGGGGAGAGAGGCTGTCTCTTATACACATCTAGATGTGTATAGAAAGAAGGAAGAAAGGAAGGAAGGGAGGAAGGAAGGAAGGGAGGAAAGAAGGAAGAAAGGAAGGAAGGGAGGCAGGCAGGCAGGCAGGCAGGCAGGCAAGCTGCCTGAAGATTTGCCACAATGATGGTCTGGGTGACATAAGCTGCCGTGAACCTGGCTGATCCAGAGACTTATCACTCTCAGACCCAGGATCTACTATTCAAATTATTTCTAGGAAAGGAATGAAGCAAAATGGTGTTAGTTCTTGAACTGTCTCTTATACACATCTAGATGTGTATAAGAGACAGGGGTGACATAAGCTGCCGTGAACCTGGCTGATCCAGAGACTTATCACTCTCAGACCCAGGATCTACTATTCAAATTATTTCTAGGAAAGGAATGAAGCAAAATGGTGTTAGTTCTTGAATGCCATGGTAGGAGGTAGATGTGTCTTTTACCTGGTCTCTTTTCCTATCACTCAGCAAATTAGGAAGGACCTAGTAAAGAGTAGGGACACAAGTTGGAGCCTGGGTCCCAGAATGACCACATCTTCCACATTAGACTTGAGCAAGAAATGTGGTTATGTAGATGCAGTCTTGGCTTTTGTGGTAGTTAGATGTACTGGCTAATGAAATTTGAGAATCAGAAATGTGGTGACTAAACATTATAGTTTCAAAATCCTCAAGTTTAAAGGACCTCTAAGTGACTGCTAGGNACAATGCCTACAGCCAAAGACCGTGATTTCTATGCTGCTGATATCTATTTAAAACTTCTCATTTTTCTAAGATGCTCTGATACTTGGCATCAAGAACAAAACCATATTTAAGGGCAAATTTGATTTTGCTTTTAAGGATAAAGGTGACTTTTGGGAGGGAAATAGTTATTACCTCTTTTTCTAAAGAGAAATGCATCTTATCCCTTTATTCATTAATTGGCTCATTTGTCCATTTACAAATGAGACTGGACAGGAAGGCCTAATTGATGGTCACAAGAGAAATGTCTTCTCAAAGTATTTTAGAGCAACACTGTCAGCTGCATCATGAACAAGTTAGTACCATGCTACTGCTAACCAAAACCACTCACTTGATCAAAGCCTTGGATCTCTGTTTTCAAAGCCCAAAGCTTTGTTAGGACTTTAAAGCAGGGCCAATATAACTGGAGAAGACTATAAAGCTGTAATAGGAGGTTGTCTTTCCAGATCTAAATATGGTCTCCAGTGGCCCTGAATAACTAGCCATCATCATTGTGCTTTACTGTTCCAAAACACCGCTTCCCAGTGTGTTCTGTGTTATGTGAGTCTACGTTCTATTTCAAGTGATACCTACAAGCTGTTCTGAAAAACGTCCAACTCGCATCTTATAAATTCTGCTGTGATCTACAGTTCATTCTGTCTTTTGCACAATACCCCCACTCCATGTTATATACACACCATCAGTGCTTCCTTCCCGCCCTCACATCCTAACACCTTCATTTAATCACCTCTTAATCATTTGCCTGAAAACTAAACCCGCAGTCACTTATTGTTTCCTTCCAGATGCTGCCGTGGAATGGCTCCCGGTAGACTTCACCTAGCATTCCAGCCATGCTCATTTGGCTGTGCAGACTCTGATCCCAGCGCTCCGAAGCTTTTAAGCACTTTCTTTCCAAGAAACCTCATAGCTAACACCATTATTTCCTCACAAAACAGCGAACATCTGCAGGCTGAAGCATCCAAACAGCAAAAAGATTTTGCACAATTCTTCTAAACTTGGATGAAGACTTTATCAGCCATCTTGGGCTATAAATCAACATTCTTTTCAGTTTCTAGTAAATAAACCATAGTGGCAAACTTCAGCTTCCTCTCAGAGGAATAATTAACAAACATGTATTCGCAATTACTAATTAGTTTTCATGTCTCCCAGCTAAGTGAACTAAACCTTTTGGAAAACCAATGTCTTACACAATCATCAGGTTGCTCTAAAGTTCAAGTTTATTCTTTGTATATACAGTTGATTTAATTGAAGAAATAAACTAAAATGTTCCACTGAACTGCTTATTTTATGTGCATACTTTGTAAAGTTTACCAAAATTATTTATTCCTAGAAGACATTAATATAAATAACAATAAATATAAGTAAATTATATTATCTTACAAAAACTTTAGACTTATCCTACAGTTTCAGTAAATGAAGACTCCTTTCATTAAATAAGAAAATAAGGCCTTTACAAATAAGACTAAATCAAACCTGTACCTCTAAGTTCCCAGCTGTTTCCTGTGTAGATCATAATGGTTTTTAGTCACGGGCTTTTAAAATCAGGATTCTTAAAATTTACCATGCATTTAAATCTCCTGTAGAGCTGGTTAACCCAGCTTCCCAAGGTCAGTTCCAGAGGAGATGATTCATTAGGTCAGGCTGCACACATGAATTTGAATTTCTAATTAGCTCACAGGAGGTGATGCCACTGCTGATCAGAGTTCCACAATTTGAGAAACAGAGTTATAGGTGAAGCCAACTTTGTAAAAAAAAAAAAGTATGATTATGCTTAAGCAATACCCATCACTATCAACTGCAACATCAATTAAATCCCACTATCAGTATAAGACAGCAGGGATTAAAAATTAAGGTTCAATGTTCCCAAATAATGTTGTATTCTGTACCATACTTTGAATAACACTTTCCCAGTTCTTCCACTAAATGTTCAAAGTCACTTAAGAGCAAATCAAGTAACCTTAAAAAGTCATTTGACAATTTACCGAAATTATGTTTTGAAGTCCACCAACACAGACTCAGTAATCAACTACAGGTAAAGGAAAGAGATAAGAGGGGAGGCACTGTGGAGAGTCTGTGGTAATTGATGCCTGCCGATGTAATCTCCTACACATCTGCTATTGAGTGGTCTATCTCAAATCTTATTATATCAATCACATACACAAATGCTATCAATTGTTCTGAGACCTAAATTCTCTGTGATCAGCTCATTAATTCCCTCTGAGTACTCAATACTCTACCTCCAATGAAAGTGTNTGTATGTATGTGTGTATTCGTGTGTGTGTATATATATATATGTTTATATATGCTACTATTGACTTAACGTTGGAAAGTCTATCCTTATACATATTCATAAACATTATTTAGTATACATTTATACACAATGTGCTAATAAATAAGTTCATATTTACATGAATAAATGATATGTAATAAATGTTTAGCCATGCCAAAAATACACCAACGAAAGTATATAGACCTTTGATTAATAGTCAGGATTTTCACTGATAATTAATCATTTGTAAATTAATTATCTAAAATAATTTTGATGTGTGCTGTTAATGCACAAAGGCAAAATAGGAAAGATGTCCTTTACAGACCCAGTAACAGCATCCGCGGCCACAGCTGTAATACAGACAGCACACCTGTGACACACATGCTCTGACTTTCAATTTCTGGAACTTGAACAACACACAAAAATTGTGCATTTTATGTATTATGAATAGCTAATTTTACAATTATTTTTTAAAGTGTAATTATTTTAGCATATCTCAGTTTATTTTATTAATGACATTTTGAATGTAGTAACTGCTCTTGGTACTCATTCCANGCTCTCACTAACAGAACACGCCTGCAACTTACATGGTGACTCTTCTTCATACGAGAAATACTGGCTGCTCTGCTCGGAGCAACTAAAGATCCTGACGGCAAGTTTTACTCATGGCTTTATGAAAGCCAGTTAAATAGGAGCTCGTACAGAGCAAATTATTAGGATTACAGGTTATTCTCTATTCCCAATTGGTTGAGGAGTTTCTGAGCATCTGCTCTTGCTTTTAGACGAGTGATTCTCAACCTGTAGGTCATGACACCGTCAAACGACCCTTTCACAGGTGTTGTATATCAGATGCCTGAGTATCAGATATTTCCATGACAGTTCATAACAGTAGCAAAATTACAGTAATGAAGTACTGTAACTCATGCTGGTCACCACAGCACNAGGAACTGTATTAAAGGGTCACAACATTAGGAAGGTTGAGAACTACTGCTTTAGACAAAGACCCAATGGTACCAGCTATTACATGCTACAGTTTCCTCAGAGCCCTGGGTNCAGCTTCACAAATTGACACTTCTTTTGGGAAGGAGAGGGTGAACCACTGCAGAATGGGAACACCCCAATGAACATCAGTTCCAGCGATCNTCAGGAAAACAGTGGGCCCAAAGAAAGGACAGAAAACCTTATGTAAGTGCATTCTGTGATCCATTGACTCCGGTATCTGCCAGTATGTACCTGGCTTGGATTTCTGCTTCTCCTTGGTTGCAAATGGACACACTGAAGCTATCACATGAGTAGGAGATTCTCGGACTTTAGTACAAAGAGCTCTTACCTTTTCATCCTCATATACTATCTTTTTTATATCATCTCTCATGTAAATTAGTTTCATTGTGTTGCTTTTTGTGTATCTAATGACAAATAAATGAAAAGTAATTATAATTATACTTTACAATATCATAGTAATACCTACCTCAGCACCCTGCAGGTGGATGATGCTTGCCTTATTTGATCAGTTGCATGACAGTGATTTTACTCTAAATGCTTTGCTTTGAGTGACCTCTTAGAACAATGGTTCTCAACCTTCCTAATGCTGTGATCCTTCCTAATGCTGTGATCCTTTAATACAGTTCCTCATGTTGTGGTGACCCCCAACCATAAAACTTATTTTCATTTCTATTTTATAACTATAATTTTGCTACTGTTATGAATCATAAATAGAATGTAAATATCTGTTTACAGGATATCTGATGTGCAACCCTTGAGAAAGAGTCATTCAACCCCAAATGGCCATGACCCATATGTTGAGAAACATGTGGAAGAACAAAGATTCAATGGTTAAAGAAAATAGATTTTCCAACAGAACTTTTTCAAGATCTTTAAGTTATATGTATATGAAGTCTGTGCTCAATATTAGGAATAAATATAATAATATACTTCACATAAATCCCAGCTTTATAATGACTTTAGTCAACTGGATTTGCCCTGGATTTTAGCTGTCTACTGAAGAACTAAAGAGGATGTGTAGAATAGAAATGTCCTGTAAGTCTGTTTTCCCTTAATGACCCAGAATAAGCCATTTCTAGAGTCAGAGTATTGAATTGATCCATGTTTCTTCTATGTCAGGTTAGAAATACTGTATCCCAAAGAGAATTAATAATGGAAGATAAACAGCAATGCCATCCTAATCATTTGTCATCAATGGAGGTTTCTTTCCTCAAAGTGACAACATAATCTGGAACCTGACTATTGTTTTTTTTTTTTAAAAAAAAACAAACTTCAAATGATAACTAAGTACTTTTATTCCTATACTGTAAGAGTAGAAGCCCAGAAACTTCTCAACAGGTCACTGAGAAGGTCATTACCTTCTCAATGCTAGTCCTGGACAAGTCACGGCCAGGATAGGACATAAGTAGAAGATGGTTCGCAGCCTGACCTAAGTTTAAGTCCTGTGCTTCCAGGTTAATGGCCTGGGGGGAGATTTATGAACTCTCAGGTCCTCTGTTGATTTGTCTTGGAAGTGAGAATAACAATGTATTTGCAGAAATCATACGAAATACTTAGAAAAGCTACCGGAATTATTTCAATTCTCTGATAGATCCATCATCATTATTATTATATAATTACAAAAACTAATGTTACTAATTTTTAATATTTAACATTTTTATCACATATACTCTTTGATCTGTCCCATGTAATAAATCAGTTGCAAATCCACAGCAAGCATGCTAATACTACTCCCATATATAATACATTTTGATTGAGACAATTGACATTCAATTTAATCAATCATCACTATATCTTTCCCATTAGAAGGTCAACAGCTGTATAAATATTTCAAAGATCAAGAAGATTGGAGAGATCTGGTTCTCCACAGATGAGTACTCATGCAAGCTTCATATTCCATCTTCTTTAGCTAAGTTTTCCTCTCCATATTTGCTAGAGCACACAGTCAGCAGAATTATATTAAATTAAATATTAAAATCATGTCATAAGGGAAGGAGGGCTAAGTGATAGCAGACATTCGTGAGTGAGGTCCTGAATAAGTACATCTGTTTCTCCACAGGCCTTGGAAATGTCTTTTAAACATAGCCCTAAAGCCTGGGCAAATGGAGCGCCAAATTACCTTGCACTGTAACATCTGAGCAAGTCCACAGCTCTCTGTACAATGTAAAGTTAGAACCGTTCCGTATCATTTTAAAAGTCAGAGAAATCTTGGCCTCTAAATCAAAACTCTCAAAAAGTAGAAATTGTGTCTAATGAAAATAAGATTCCTATTTTGACTTCAGCATTAACCTATGATCAGTTTCCATTTCACAGTGAAATGAATACATATTGAGTGAAGAATTTTAAAAGTGAATGCCAGACTCTGTACACCCAGTGGGTTACAGATGGAGAAACGCGGTGGCAGAGAGCCACTCTACTTCCTTTAAAATCCAAAAAACATTTGGAAGGAAACCCCAGAAGGAAAGACGTCTGACAGACAAATTCTCTGGGGTTTCCAGCTGCCTCCTTTGCCAAGCTTCCAAGNCCCTGTTGCTTGTTAATAAAGTTCAACAAAGAGACTTTATGAACGCTGATTTCTCAGAGTGAAGCATGCATTAAAGGAGTTTATAATGTAGCTGACGTTTCCTGACATCTGTACTTTCCTACTTCACAAATCCTAAGACCCGCGACTTAGGAAATCATAACCATGTCGTGCCATCGGGATGCTGAGCCCGAACGCTGACTCCCCATCTGCAGGCCATGGGTTAACCTCAGCATCCGAAAAGTGGCTCGACTCTTAGGATTCCACTTCAGGAACTTCAGTGTTTCTCTTCTGGTGCAAAGGAGAGGAACAGGGAGATAAAATACTGTACACTGTATCAATTTATTCAATATAAACACCGCTATAGAGAAGGAATGAAAAGCTAGATCCTAACTTCTCTGATCTTTACAACAGTAGCCGAAAAAGGAGAAAAGGAAACGGACTTGGGAACTCAGGTTTCACGAAGACTTAAAAATAGGTAGTACATGAAAAATAATAAGAAAAACCACAAATTCTAGCTAAAAATAATACACTTAATAAATCTCAGAACTACAATAAGAGCAATATTTTTCATAAAACTAAATATACATTTTTTTCCAATTAAAAAAGGAAAATAAGTTCCGCACATGCTTGTAATCCCAGCACTAGGGAGACCTAAGCAGGCAGATCTCTGAGTTCAAGGGAAGACTNGTCTACAGAGTGAGTTCCAGGAAAACTCTGTTGTGAAAAACTAACAAAAAAAAAAACTAAAAAAAAAAGAAAGAAAGAAAAATAAAAAGCAATTATCATTTATACCATGGAAGTTTGCTGTATCTATCAAACACAAACCATTTGCTTCTACAAAACATTTAATGAAGCTTTGAACATTTAGGTCCACTAAATAATAGAAAGAAAAATAAGACAAAGTGGAAACTATTGAAGAGCTCAAACCAGCCACACAAAAATTAAATATTTAATACAGAGATACTAAACAGATATCTAATACAGAGCTATTTAACCATACTTGGTAGGGATCTGTTTCGACGCAGGATACAGGGATGGAGCTAGTAAACATGCCTCCTCCAAACTGTGGCTGGAAAAAGGGGAAGTAAAGTGTGCTAGAGTATACACAAAGTATATACAGCATCAATACACAAAAAGCAAAGAGTGCCTATCCTCAGATCAAATGGAAAACNCACAATAGAGAAAAGTTTAAGATTACTGTGCTTCTCAATTATTTTCTTTTAGGAGACAAGAGACTAGAGAGATGGTTCTAAGTATGTGTGTAAAAGCTACATCTACATACATACACTATATATATATTGACTTATTTTTATAGATAAGTGTGTGCCTGAGTGTACATATGTGCATCATGTGTGTGCAGCAGCCCAGAGATGTCAGAAGAGGGCATCAGAGTCCCTGGAACTGAGGTCACAGATAGTCGTGAGCCAGCATGTAGCCCCCTGGAACTGAGGTCACAGATAGTTGTGAGCCAGCATGTAGGTGCCAGACATTGAACTGGATCTTCTGCAAGAGCAGCAAGCACTCTTGCTGCTGATCCATCTCTCTAGCCCCACATTCTTTATATTTTTTTTAAGAAACAACTCCCCGCCAGGTGGTGGTGGCGCACGCCTTTAATCCCAGCACTCAAGAGGCAGAGGCAAGTGGATCTCTGTGACTTCGAGGCCAGCCTGGGCTACCGAGTGAGTTCCATGAAAGGCACCAAAGCTACACAGAGAAACCTTGTCTCAAAAAACCAAAAAGAAAAAGAAAAAAGAAAGAAACAACTCCCTTCTTCTGTAGGGAAGAAGAACAAATAACACCAAGGTTGTTTGATTAAAGCCTCAAGAAATCATTATTTTATATTTACCTAAAATTATATGCAGTGCACATAAGTATATTGTATACATACACACACTTGTGTGTGTNTTAGTTAGGGTTTCTACTGGGTTTCAATTGCTGTGATAAAACATCATGANCAAAGAAAGGGTTTATTTGGCTTATGCTTCCACATTGTAGCCCATCAATTGAAGGAAGTCAGGACAGGAACTCAAACAGGGCAGGAACATAGAGGCGGGAGCTGATGCAGAGGCAGTGGAGGAGTGCTGCTTACTGGCTTGCTCTCCATGGCTTTCCCAGCCTGCTTTCTTATAGAACCCAAGACTACTGGCCCTGATGTTGCACCATCCACAATGGGCTGGGCCTTCCCACATCAATCACTAAATAAGAAAATGCCCTACAGGATTGCATACAGCCTGGAGGCATTTTCTTAATTGAGATTCTTTCCTCTCATGCTTTAACTTGTGTCAAGTTGACATAAAACTACCCAGCACAATATGCCTTTAAAAACTGTCACTTAGGATGACAATACTCAATGCTCTCACAAGAGCAATAGACTATCTAACAAAAACCCAGTAAGAGAAATGNGAAACTTCCACTCAAGCTGTCGGTTAGGGTAGCCCAAGTGACTTTCAAAACATTTTACATTATTNCTGTTGNCCNTGGTTACCTCTCAGAAGTTGAAGATAAGCCCCTATTGCTGAGGACACTGACCAGTTAGGACACAGGTTTGATTTGAGCTGGATCTAACCAGAAAGCCTCCTTCCTATTGTCCCACTTCTATAGTACAGAAAGTACTATATAAGCTGCTGTGGGATTGTGAATATGTGTTGCTCTCATTGGTTGATAAATAAAGCTGTTTGGCCAATGGCGAGGCACAATAAGGTCAAGCGGTACAGGAGATGAAGAGGAGATGAAGAGGGTGGAGGCACAGGAGATGCTGCAAGCCACTGCCAAGAGAAGCAAGATGTGAGAGAACAGGTAATGCCACAAAGCCACNTGGCAACACATAGATTAATAGGAATGAGTTGAGTTAAGATGAAAGAGCTAGCTAACATGAAGCCTGAACCATAGGCCATACAGTTTGTAACTAATATAAGCCTCTGAGTGATTATTTGATAAGCAGCTGTGAGAACTCAGGTGGGAGAGATTTGTCCAGACTCTGAGGCTAGGCAGGACCGAGAAACTCCCCCCCCCACAGTAAGCTGCCAAGGTAGGGAAGCAATCAATAGTCCTATCCAGCTATGACACCTATTACTCATAACAATGACCAGCATGGCAAGATACCTGTAAGGGTGTAATAGTGGCACTTCCATGTTGGCAGTAACCACAGCTCTCTAATTGGACTTATAGCCTACTGAACAGGAGAGAAATCATTCCTGGTGGTGGAAACCTAGCCAACTAGACAAGGATAGTGAGGTCATGGATCTTAGAAAAGAGCCTACTATCACCACTTTACTAGACTATTGTAATTCCTAGCTAACACCNTAATTAACAAGGCAATTCCACGAAATTTATCTAGCAATCAAGAGAGGCTTATTTCTGGGGTAACTTACAGCCAGTAAGGGTTCAGGTACAGGATCCGGGAGAGAAGAGGAGACGCAATCCAGCCGAGAACTCTAGCTTGGTCTCCAGCCCAGCATCCAGGACCACATGGGATCCAGAAGAAGAAGGGACAAGTACATAGGCACCTCGAGTCTCAAAGGGCTCTCTCTGAGCCACGCCCTAGGGGGAGGTCCCAGGCAGGTGTGGCAGTTACCTGTTGCCACTATAGGGACAATGTTTCAAGGTCAAAACCAAAACAGCTACCCACTACACCTAGCTTTATTCTAAAATGTATCCTTATACTCACATGTAGCTCTCATCCCTCACTTCTCTTTCAGAAAACCACAATTAAGATACAATGCATAGATGAATAGATCATGAAGAGCTCCACCCCAAAGAACACATCTACAACATAACTCCTGCACCGAAAGCTTCGGAAACATCTCAGAAGAGGGGATAGATACTGTAAGAGATAGAAGGCCAGGAAGTCTACTGTAAGGCTGTAAGGCTGTATCTCCTAGAAATTACCAACTAGACAAGCCCTGATGATATCAACAGATGCTAAGAAAGAAGAGGGGATTTCATCAGGTTTCTCTCCTNTGAGATGTATAACTATCGGCAAATAACTATGGATAAAACATGCAACTAATAACTGCTGAGAGAAGAGAACTAGCTCCTCCCAAGAATGAACCCCTAAGAGGTTATCCAATGCAAAGTGGTCAGATCTGAAATTGCACACGCATAAACAACAATGGAGTTAGCAGTTTGCATTTATATATTTTATGTATTTACACACACACATGTAAAAGTATTAATCAAAGAAAAAGAGGTCATCAATTGAGAGAAAGTGATGGGGAAACATGGGAGGGGTCACACAGAGGAAAGAGAAGGGGGAAATTATGTAATCATAGCAATTATATTTTAATTAAAATGTATTTTTAAAAAGAAAGAACTCTCCATGTCTTTCTATTAACTCTGCACCTCTTACTCTGACTAGAAATGCATTCTTACCTATTCAAATTTTACATGACTCTCAAATCTACCACTTCCATTATCTATTGAATGTATCTGATTACTTGATATCAATATACATTGTGAAATTGTGAATAGATTGAAATACAAACCCTCATAGAACTGGACAATTTTAAAAGTCTTTATGTAGAATTATTTTCATGTGAAGTCTTATTTCAGAATAAATGTTTTGGGGGATAAGATTCACTAATCAATATTTCTGTAAGAAAATATAATAAAATGAGTTATACAAAAGGTTAATTCTAACAGAAGAAATTAAAAAACTCTTGGGTATTAATGTAGGACTGAATTCTGATTATTCAGGAAAAGAAAGAGTGTTCAACTGGAAAGATGGTAGGCTTCTGATGACTTAATGACAATTTCCTTCCAGCTTAATGATTATGACTGTGGTGATATTTTATCTGTGTCCCCCAATAAAGTTTATCTGCAGATCAGAGGAAAAAGCCAGCCACTATATTAAACATAGAAGTCAGGCAATGGTAGCACACACCTTTAATTCTATCACTTGGGAGGCACAGATCCGTCTGGATCTTTGTGAGTTCAAGGCCACACTGGGAACAGAGCCAGGTGTTGTAGCACATGCCTTCAATTCCAACACTAGTTAACCATAAAGGTCTGGAGGTCGGTACAGACAGACAGGAAGTGACAGCGCTGGGCAGGAAAAGGAAATGATGTAGCTGGGCAGCGAAAGGAAGTGAGATGCAGAACAGAAAGGCATATCGGGTGGGTATACAGGATGTAGGTCTCTTTGGCTGAGGATCTCCAAGCGATGAGAANGTGGCTGGCTTCTTTCTGCTTTTCTGATCTCTTGGTTTTAACCCCAATATCTGGCTCTGGGTTTTTTATTAATAGGATCATTTAGCAATTCATCTTACATATGACTACTATGCTCTACATTGATGAAAAATAGAAACATTTTGAACAAGCCCATCATACTATTTCCACACCATTACTCACCAAGGATCCCCAAAACAAACCTTCCTAAGCACAGGAGGTAATTTGAAGCCTATGACAGTTAGGAGGCAAATGTGTATGAAGGTATTCTTTTTTACCTACATGTTTAAGTGTATATTAAGTGTAAGATTTCCAGGGATTAAATTTTCTCAGCTAGGCAGCAATTTATCTCAGCCACATAGATTAATAATTGCCGGCCTACTAGTNAGAAACCAGAATTCTAAAAGCTGCTTTTGTTCTTAGGACTTTAACCAGGCTTGACAAAAACTTTCAAATCCAGAATTCAGTTAAAATGATCCAAATATGTGATCTGATACTGTCTCTCCAACACCATATGTCACCTGCAAGTGACTTAAGATGTTTCTGGGTCCGTGATGTCTGGCCTCCTAGTTGACTATAAAAAATAAAAAGGAACAAAACTAAAAGCTAAGTGTGTAACAGGGTGGAAAACAGAGAAGAAAGGGTCAGAGAAAGTTAGGAGCACAGAGTGAATAACCATAAAGCCGGAAGACTTGGAGGAGCTTGAAGCTGATGAAAAAAAAAAAAAAAACCAAGATCACAGCTCACAACGTTGGGGGAAGGAAGGATGTGAAAGCCAGCTGGAATCAGACAAAGCAAGGAATCCAGGAGCCAACAGAAATCCAAGGACAGAAAGTATTGAAGATTGAAGGGAACAGGAAATTTATTGGAAACCAAGTTGTTTTTCCTTTTGTATCCAATGCANTTCTATTCCAGACTGAATTCTCTCGACCTTAGGGAGGGCAGAAGGGAAGTCAGAATTCACAGCCATCTCTCTCCAACCTGCGCCCCCATGAGCAGAAGCCAAGAGCTGAGCAAAGACACGGAGAGGAAGCACGGTAGAAGCCTGGGCTGACTACAGTTGGCAGACAGTGGCAGCACTGTTCAGCACAGGGCTTACCAAGACAGGGTGAAGGGAAAACAAAGACAGCTGGGAGCCAACTGCGAGCTGCTGAGTCAGAGCTTCCAGCACAGTCAATAAACTCCACAAGTGATTCCTCTCATGACGACAATAGAAACAGGAGTACAAACTCAATGTTTTGGAAGTAGAACTTCCTGAGTTCCCAACCTATTTGCTAGCTGCTGGCTATGAGCAAGTTATTTGACCATTGTGTGCCATACTCATGAAAGCTATAAAACAGACTACTGTGACAATTAAATAAGCAATCGGGTTAACACCTGGAACGTACTTAGCATCCAACAGTGGTAGCTATATAGCTATAAAAGGTGCTTGAAACAGGAAAGCCATAAAAATAATAGTTTGATTAAAGAAGATGAAGATATGTTGTAGAATATTATTTTAAGATGTGTTACATTTTTTAATACTGTGGGACATTTTTTAATGATGCAAAGATGTATTGCATTCTTTTATGTTTCATTTGTTTAACTCTGTGAAGCTGTGATACTCTGCCTGTCTAAAATACCTAATTGGTCTAATAAAGAGCTGAACGGCCAAAAGCTTGTCAGGAAAGGATAGGTGGGGCTGGCAGGCAAAGAGAAAAAAGAGGAGGAAAATTCTGGGAGAAGAGGAGATCAAGAAGCAAGAGAATAAGGAGAGGAGGATGCTAGAGGCCAGCCACCCAGCCACCCAGCCACACAGCCAGCCACACAGCCACACAGCCAGCCACGGAGTAAGAGTGAAAGCAAGATACACAGAAGTAAGAAAAGGAAAAAGCCCAGAGGCAAAAGGTAGATGAGATAAGATAATTTAAGAAAAACTGGCTAGAAATAAGCCAAGCTAAGGCCAGGCATTCATAAGTAAGAATAAGACTCTGTGTATCTATTTGGGAGCTGAGTGGTGGCCTCCAAGAGAGTAAAGAGTAAAAACACAACCAACTACAAGAATACTAAATTATTACACATTTTTATAAAACACCAAGAGGCACACTTCCTAATGGATAGGAACTAAGACATGGACAGGGTTTCTGCCCTTGTTTCCACATATNCATGCCAGGTATGCCCATTCAGGAATCCAAGTGTGATCAGATTTGACCTAAAGCTATTTGAAAAGTCATAGTGTAAAAATGGAGAGACTTTCTTCTNTGGGTTTAAGGATAAATATTTAGAGCACACTTAGAAGTTACACTGGTTTAGGACAGTGATAGTACTAAGTTCCCCTCTAGGATCCATGACCTTACCAGCAACTGGGAGTTGGCTAGGTTTACAGAAGAGGCATGAATTCCTTCCTACTTAGCGGGCTTTGAGTCCAATTAGACAGCTGTTGGTTGCCCCTAAGATATATCACTATTGAACTCTTGAGGATAGCTGTTACCCATTGTTGTTGTCCATAGGCTTCATAGTTGGATAGGCTATTGACTGCTTTCTCCTTTAGTGGCTTGCATACATCNCACCTTCAGATACTGTGAGAGCTAGCCTCAGGGGTGAAGCATTTGAGCCAAATCCAGCCCAACTTCTCCAAGTTTTGTATCTAAAGTATGTGGTGTCTTCTGTTTTTTCATACTTCCCCTTTCATAGCACCTGTATCCTACTATCCCGCTTCCAGCATCAAGGAAGCATCTCTTTACACAGAGACAATTTCAGAAAACCACAACTGTGGTTGATATATCGTGCACCCTAATAAAGCTTTCCTGGGTTCAGAGAACAGAATAGCCACTAGACAGACATAGAGGCCAGAAAATGGTGGCACACATGCCTTTAATCCTAGCATTCCAGAGGCAGAGATCCATCTGGATCTCTGAATTCGAGGCCACACTGGAAACAGAGCCAGGCATGATGACACACACCTTTAATCTCAGGAAGTGACGGTAGGAAGAAGAAAGGTGCTAAGGTGTGAGGACCAGAAACTAGAGGCTTTTTAAGCTTTTAGGCTTTTGAGCAGCAGTTCAGCTGAGATCCATTCGGGTAAGGACTCAGAGGCTCTCGGGCTGAGGAAACAAGATCAACTGAGGAGTTGGCGAGGTGAGGTTGGCTGTGGCTTGTTCTGTCTCTCTGATCTTTCAGAATTTACCCCAATAGCTGGCACTGAATTTTTTTTATTAATAAGACCTTTTAAGATTCGTGTTACACACAACTGGTCAAAATGCAGAGAATACTGATGCTGGGCTGCCCACCTCCTATTGATACATCATCTACAAGACAAACCCTACACCCAAGGTTCAGGGAACATTGCAGAAGAGAGGCCAGAAAGATTTTAAGAGCCAGAGGACCAGGATGTCTTTTATGAGATAGTGCCTTCTAATACAACAGGGAAGCTGTACGCATGTAAGCTCAACAACATAGTCCCCTAAATAAAGCCAGCACTATGGCAATACCAATTGACACACCAACATGAATGAGCGACATCAAATCCCCACTCCTAGATGAAGACNGACAGGCAATTAATGGCTGCTACAAGACAGAGACTCAACTTCCCCAGGAACAAGCGACCTGATAGGTTATCCTATCCCAAGTGGTCAGCCATAAACATATACATATGAGCAACATTAAATAGACTCAGGAGGTTGTATTTGCATATACATAAATACATGCATATATATGTAACAATAGTGATTAAAGAGGAGGATGTCATAAACTTTAGAGGGAGTCGGGGAGACAGGAGTTTTAGGAGGAGATAGAGGGCTAAAATTGGTATAAATATAGTAGTCACATANCTAATGAATTTAAACTCAAAAAGTTTAAATTAAAAAAACTGATAATTCATTTTTACTAGGAGATAATAGTTCAAACTCTCAGCCTTAAAAAAAAAATGAAGCAACTTTCAAAGTGAGCAAATTCTTGAGATACATTTTTTTTCCAAGCAATAGTATTTATTTAAATATAAAATAATCCGTTAAATCACATGAACACGGTTAAAAATAAGAATTTTGGAGTGGTGAGGACGATAGACTGATAGATATGGCAGAAGGTAGGACAGCTCTAACAATAGTCAAATCCAACACAATCAAACTTGAAACTCATCTAAAGTTAGTGAGTAATCAGAGTATTGGATTTTAAGAGATTTATATCAAATAACAGATAAATGCAGAATNTGAAAGTAGAAACTTTCTTTTGCTAGCATACCATATATATGTGAAAAGAGATACAATCATACACATATATTTTAAAGAAGCAACCAGTTGTGTGATAAGAGAGGGGAGAGAGAGAGCAAGAGAGAGGTAGACTAGATCAAGAGTGGAAAAAGTCAAAATAAAAATATATTTTAAAGGTTGATCAATGAGCAGTCCATTGGCTGCATAGTATGAAGTTCTGGTGTGTGATTGCACAGTAGGGTGAGTATAAATAACAATAAAATGTATATTTTACAAAACTAGAAGAAATTATTTTAAAGGTTTTCATCATAATGAAATTAAATCTTTGATTATTTATTTATATGTGTTTACCCCAATTTTAGTACTGTATACTGAATCAAAACACCATATACAAGCAGTATCTTGAGATCAGGGTTCAATAAGGAGATGAGACTGGTAATAGTTGTAGTAGTTGTCATAGTATAAAAGGCTACAAAATCAAGGCATGAATGAATAAAAGGCCAAGCCTTCCCCAACAAAGTAGACAGAGTATCATGCTGACTAAACACCTGATCAGTTTAATGTACCTTTACCAAAAACAAGAGACCAACCCCTTCTTGAAAGAAGTAATAATATGCAACTCAAACTATGTCTATAATTTTTTTCTACTGTGTCTAATATACAATCTGAATTTAGTAGCCATACAAGGAGGGCAAGTATAAGAAACAAATTGAGTACAAATATGCATATTGAAATGATAAGAATTCAAAGCAACTCATAAATATTTGGGATATAAATATTCATGATAAGACAGTGGACAAGCCTAAAATCTAGTTTTAAACATCACAAAAGACATATATTAACTCAAAATTCTAAAAGCTACAGTGAACATACTGGGGCTACTTAGGGGAGTTTTTTTTTTGTTTTTTCCTATAAGTAGCTGTCTAAAGATCATCACATTTCTTTACAAGACAAGGTAAAAAACTAATTATCACTTATTGGAACACAGGTGGCTGCTGGTTAATTTTTTTCCAGAGATAAGGAAGGAGCAACGTGTGTACAAATAGATGCCAAACCTTGGAGGAAACCAAGAAGGGACTTGCAGACCTTTTCCTCCACAACCTGTTGATCAAAATAGTTTAAAGTCATCTTTATTGCCTTTAAAGAATTATACAACCAAGACTATGGAGAGGAATCATTGGCTTGGGGCTTGTACATGTCCTGGTTTCATTTCCGTTGCACTGATAAAATATCTGGAAAAAAGTAATTTAAGAGAAGAAAGGGGTTAATTTCAACTCACAATTCCAGGTAAGAGTTAATCATAGCAGAGAAGCCGCTGTGGCAGGAGCTTTCATCACAGCCATAGTCAAGGGCAGAGATAAACAAATGCATTTGTGCAACTTGCTTGCTTGTGCTCAGGTTTATTTCTCCACTTACATAGTCCAGGATCTCCTTTCTAAGGAATGGTGCTGCCCACACCAGGCTGGGTCTTCCATATCAATTAATTATTAAAGACAGTCCCCCAAGGTCATACTCACAGGCTAACCCTATACAGGCAATCCCTCATTAAGACTCTCCTCCCAGGTAATTCTAAGTTGTGTCAAGGTGATAATTAAAGCTAACCATCGTACTGCACCAGCATAAGGACCAGAGCTCAGATTCCCAGCACCAACATAAATGCCAGGTAAATGAGTGTGAGGCTCACCTGTAATCCTAATACTCAGGAGGCAGAGACAGAAGATGTCTAGAGCAAGCTAACTAGCAGTATCAGTAAGCTTTAGGTTTAAGTGAGAGACCTGCCTCAATGTATAAGGTAGAGAGAGACAAAGAAAGACACTTGATGTCAACCTCTGGCCTCAAAACATATGCACACACATTCAAACACTTCACACACACACACACACACACACACACACTATACATACATATATATATATATATATGCACACATAAAAATTGTGAAACCTAAAATTATAGAATCCAATAAATTAGACTGACTAAGTTAGACAAAGTTGAAGAAGGAATTGGTACAAAGGAATATAAGAAGAAAATTTACATACTGAACATAGGAAGAAAGGAATAAAAATACAGAAAGAAATGTAAACTATACACATTTCTAGTTATCAGAATTGCTACACACCACTAACTAGACAAATGAAAACAGTCTCAATGCATGTGATTGGAAATCAAAAAGAGAGTGAAAAACACATTATTATCTGAAAAATACATTATCGTCAGACAAAAGACAAATAGCTGATATTGCTTGTTAAGCTTTACGTTGTAACTGCTAAAAAATCTACATTTTGTATGGCTGCTATGTATTTTATTTATTTATTTATTTAAATTCTTTGTGTGATATGTGTTTATATTAATATTCACTCATATCTATTGTATTATACACACACACTGATTGCTGAAAGAAGCAATGTGTGTGGTACTAAGGACTAAACTCAGAGACTTGTGCATGCTAGACTCTAACTATTCTGTATTCTCAACCACTCTAACATTTTATTTTGTAAGAGTATTTCACTAAGTTTCCCACGGTCTCACTAAGTTGACTCCTTCCTCAGCCTCCGAAGTACCCCAACTACACAGGCTGTTGTTTTCTTAAAAGTATATTTATTTATTTTTTCATTTACTTATTTATTTAGTGTTTGTGGATTGTGTGAGTGTGTGTGTGTAGAGTCAGAGGACAACTTGTGAGACTTGGTTCTCTCCTTATACTAGATGGATCCCAGGGTTGAACTAAGGTCACCTGGCTTGGTTGCAACTGCCTTTGCCCACCAAACCATATCACTAGCCTACAGACCGGTAGGTTTTCAATTAGAGGACTGAAGTGAATACTCCTAGTTGAAGAAAAACAATCCCCAATGCAAAACTGGAAATGAATAAATGAAGAACAAGGGAAAGGGGAAATATATGCATAAATATAAATTAACAGTGACTGAGTATACTTTATAAATATCCCATGTGGAGAATAATCCACACAATAAGAAGTATCAAAAGCCAAAAGGCAGCAGTGGGTCATGTGATAGCTTCAGTTTAAATGTTATAATAGCAATCATATTATATTTTAGTAAATTAAGGTTGTTAGTTGTTGCAGCGCTGCGGTCACCGTGCGAGATAAGTCACGAGGCACGACAAAACCCAGTATCAGAGCTTTATTAGAAAGTGGAGGGGGGCAGGAGAGAGGGAAGGAGGGAGAGAGGGAGAGAGGAGAGAGAGAGACGTGAAAGAGAGAGCAGGCAAGCTTGGAGAGAGGAAGAGAGAGAGAGAGACAAGGGGAAGGAGGAAGAGGCGGGATTCCTTTGCCCATGCACATGTAAGATCACTTAGCTGCGAGAGTGGCCAGGAACTCCAACAAAGGTTAGATGTTGACATATTATAGTTAACAACTATGAACATGATTGTAAAAAAAGCATATAACTAACATGTTAATTCAGCAGGGAAATTAAAAATACATTATTCCAAAATAAAGCAAAAATTAAGGAACAAAAGGGAACAAGTTAACAACGCAAAATAAACAGAAAGCAGTGAGGTTGTTTCTTTTCCTGAAAAGTTCATCTCCAGTCCTCTCAAGTTCTTTAGTAAGTATAAAGCTACACAGACACACATAAAATGTATAGTTTAGATTACTCTTTCACTAAATTTAAGCAGAAATATCATATAGAGAGTTTTAAATTAGAGATAGGTGAGCACTAAACTGTACTAGTCTGATTGATGTTAAGAGGTTACCTCTGATTCATCAGGATATTTTATAATGAATGTNTACAATGAAATTTTACGGTGGAGGCAAGCTAGTCTATGNACAGTCAAATCNTAAGAAGNACAGCNCTCTGTGATACTTTGGGAACNNGGGAAATGGAGAAAGGAGAAAAATACCTTGTTTTCTAGGCNGTTGTTAGCTAGCATGGCATTCTTTCACATACAGAAGTTTCTATCAATCCCAACAGCAGCCAAGTTATCTCATAACACATCACTCAGCCCTGTCTATCATCTTATCTACCAAATTCAACAACAAATAANTGGTAAAGTTCCTTGTGGTTTATTTACAGCATTCAGTTTTCACTTTCATCTTTCTTCACCATCAAGTCCTGGCTGAGGTCTATGTAATAAAAAGGCAAGTCACAAACAGTGCAACATCCATCCACTGGTACTAAGGCAAGACTCACATGATAACATGTGCTTATTATCATTAATTTTTAACTAATTTCACAGTTACATACTAATGTGCCAATCATTGTTTTTGAAAGATTTTCCCAAGTATGTGACGCTTGGCTTGTCCTCTGTAAAGATGAGCAGTCATTCATTTGTTTAAGAAGTACATACTGATTATCAGAACTAATTAGACATTTTGTTAGGTGTGGTAAATCCAATGATGGATTGTTTCCTGGTCGTAATGGGCTTAATATATGGCAGAGAGTTGTAAGATGAATCTTAAACTGTCTTATTAATTGAAAACACCAGGCCAGGTATTGGGGTAAATTCTGAAAGGTCAGAGAAACAAAACAAGCCACAGCCAACCTCACCTTGCCCACTACCCAGCTGATCTTGTTTCCTCAGACTGCAGGCTTCTGAGTCCTCACCCAAATGGATCTCAGCTGAACTGCTTAAAAGATTCTAGTTCCTATTCCTTATATACCTTTCTGCTTCCTGCCATCACTTCCTGGGATTAAAGGCATGTGTTCTTCCCAAGCAAAGACATGGGATCTCAAGTNTTGGAATTAAAGGTGTATGCCACCATTTTCTGGCTTCTATGTCTATCTAGTGGCTGTTCTGTTCTCTGACCCCAGATAAATTTTATTAGGGTACACAACATTTTGGGGGACACAATATAATCACCACAGAGAGTTATATTCCAAATAATCATCAAATAAATAGATAACCCGTATTATATACAATAAGTCACTATTCACCAAATAAATGGATAACCCATATTATATACAATAAGTCACTATGCAGTAAAATCATAANCAAGGCTGATGGGAAGGGGTTCATGAGAAAGTGACACCCACATTGAACAATGAAGATTAAATAAAAGCTAACTGAGAAATATCTTCTANCAGAGGGATGAAACAAGCAAAAGGAACATGATTTATAGAGAACTCAGAAAACAAGAATAATGGAATAGTTTAAGATGAGATGAAGGACTACTGGAAGCTTCAGAGACCCAATTCAAGGTTTTGTTTCTCCATTTCTAAAAACAATGCAATTCATAGATGGTTATGAAACAGAGTAATGGCATGATTTTACTTGAAATACAGAACTTCTCCACTGTCAATACAGTGGGTTGGAGAGGAAAATGAAAATAACAAGGGTAAGGCAACAGTCTAGTCGTATGGAGGTCACACAAGGCTGTTTTAAAATTGTAGTGCTGATGAAGCTGGAAAGTAGATATATTTTAAAGGAATTCAAGAATGAAATTCCAGGACTCTATAATTCTTTGAAAGTGATGGAAATAGAGAAAAAGAGGCTTTCTGTTTTGACCTTGTAGAAAGAAACGAACTGTGAGCAGATTCTTACAACAGGAAATAGATCCTGGGGAAAGCCCATGGTTGGAAAGTGTTTTAGTAAAGGTTTTGATGGTTATGATAAAACACCACAACCAAAATCAACTTGAGGAGGGAAAGATTTATTTTAGCTTACAGTTCCATAGTATAGCCCATTTCTGAAGGAAGTCAAGGCAGAAACCNAAGGAGGAACCAGGAGTCANGAATTAATGCAGAGACTATGGATGATCGATGCTTATTGGCTTGATTCTCATGGCTTGCTCAGACTACTTTTTGTAGCACTCAAGACCACCCACTCAGGGGTGGCACTGCCTACAATGAGCTGAACCATCACACATCAATAATAAATCAAACAATAATGCACTACAGGCTTTTCCACAGGCCAATCTGGTGGAGGCATTTTCTTAATTGAGGATTTCTCTTCCCAAATGACCCCCAGAATGTATGAAAATTCAATACCTANGAAGACTTGTGTACAGAACAAGGATGGTTTTCCACAGAAAACTAGCCAACACAGAAAGAGAGAACTTGAATGCAAGTTGGAAATGTTGAGTATCAATTTCTGTTGAGATATCTAAGTGCAGACCGAAGCTCAGAAGAGAGATGAAAATATAAAAACAAAGAACTGAGATACAAATAATAACCAGGACTATGAGAGGAGATAAGCTGTAGGACAGATTGGCATGATGGCCCAGACAGATAGAAGCCACTGAGCCTGGCAAAGATACAGGGAAAAAAGAGCTGGACCAAAGAAGTGGTTTGTAAGGTGTATTTAGGGAACAAATGGGAGTGTCACAGGCAGAAGAGTTGGCAGGTGTTAAAAGAGAGTTTTCCTGAAAAGCACATAAGAGTCTGAAAGTCGTGTCCTTNGATTGCCTCATCAGTAATCCTAGTCATTTTCATTTTCCTTGTATCTNCATCTTCAAAGATAAAGTGGACCCCATCACCTATCAGCCTGCTGTTAATCACCATCCACAAAGCCCACAAAATGTACAAATCAAAACACTGGGGCATAAAATATAACTATAATGATCACCTAAGCAATAAAATCATGTGATTTTATCCTGAAACATAAATGTTAGGGATTCTTGATTGTGTAAAACAAACTGACTGCTGAAGAATGTTGATAGCATGCTAGGAAGTTCAAACCAAATACATGGGAATTACCTGTGAGGACATAGGAGGAGATAGAGTGTCACCTTCCACTTCACCACTGTCCCCATNGGGTTTTCATCAGAGGGCCCTGGCCAATCCTTTTGTGCCTTTTTATCAGTACGTATTAATTGTAGAAAATAATGGATTTCATTGTGGCACTTCCCTGTGTGGGTATTATACACTGTGATAGTATTTACTGCTTCATTACCCCTACCTAACCCTCCTCTTCCTCCTGATTCTCTTCATTTATCCCAATCTCTACTTTCATTGTTTCTTTGTTTGTTTCATTGTTTCTTTTCTGCCTTCAGGCGACATAGAAAACATGAAATGCTGGTCTTTTCAGGCTCTGGCTCATGTCACATGACCTAGTGACATTCTGTTCAGGGCACATACCTGCAAATGACTTGATTTTGTTCTTCTTTCTGAAGCATAGCCTATTGTGTACATATTCCATGTCTTCTGTATTGTATCCATTCATCTGTTGATATACACCGAACTGATTCTAGGACTCTTGCGAATGGCCCTGGCCATATTTTAATTAATGAAGCATAAACTATCTATAAATCAACCCATAAATGCTGAGTCCTACTTGTGGATCCAAGGTTTCAATTTCACCTGTTGGAACACTGGACTGAGGCTGCACCNTAAGAAAATGAATTACTATTTTTGGAATAGTTGGTGTAACATCACATTGCAAAACTAGACNAGCCCACTAAAATACTAAAATAACAGGAACTACCTTGTTTAGAAGGTGAACAGGCACCTGTAATTAAAAAGGCTAATAGCCAAGACCTTGCAGAGACCTTGACTCATAACAGGGTTACAGCTCTTGGGAAAATGTAGGAATAACTTTATTATGCAATGATTTTATTCAAGTTTGTTTAATTTTGTTAATGCAAAAAGACATGAGGGATAGTCAGCACTTTGACCTGACATGTGATTTTAATAGTAGTATGTCTTCCTAGTGTGTATTGGNTTCATTCTTTTTTCTAGCCCACAAGATGACATGCTTATAGTCTGTACACATTACAAGGAAGAAAGTGAGAACAAAGGCACTGTCCTTGAAAGAACGCCTCTNGATCTAAATTGCATTAAATAATGCATCCCTTCCAAGGAAAACACACAGACATGATCACTCCTGTAGGCCACCTGCAAATGGTCCGCGGTAGGGAAATTGCTAGGCCTGCAAGGACGAGTCTACTTGTTCACAGCAGAGAAGATGAAAGGCTTTTCGGCTACAGAGCCCCACACTGACACAGAACTGCTGCAGGCAGGGCCCTGGCATACAGAGGTGACACAAAGGGGATGAGGGTGAGGTTGATGGGGAAGAGGCTGTGCCGGAGGGTGGGGGCGCCCTAGGCCGCGAGGTGGTACCTGCGCCGGGTCCAGCGCCCCTGCCACTGACTCTCCGCTCCACAGATGCTCGCGGAGAAGCTGCTGGTAGCTGAGGCAGTGCTTCGCAGCAGATGGTAGATTCCCCATGGCGCAGCCTGGGTGCCACGGGCGGTGCTGGATCACACGGCCTGAGCCGGGAAGGCGTAGGAGGCAGCCGGGAGCGCGTCCTGCGGGTGCCCGCACAGGGTCCGAGCTGCACTGCGGCGGCGCGGTTCCCGGGCAACGCCCAGGCAGGGGTGCAGCTGGCACCTGAGTCCGGCGCCGAGACCTAGAACCCGGATGGGAACTGTAAAGTGAAGCAGGGTGGCACCCCCGCCCCTTACCCCGAATGTGGAGCTCTCAGGGTTGACTGTCTGCAAGTACCCACCCAACTACTCATGCCTGAGTCAGAACTGNGGGGAAAGACAGAGGCCTCTGAGAGGAAGGAGCACAGGGCTCTGATTTTCTTTCATTCCCAACCACAAACCTGTATGTAGGGTTGTCCCTCGGAATTCGTTTGAGGTCTTGTGTCAAAACTCTATTTAATAAAATTGCTGAGGCGCTTTGCTATATAAAAAAAAGCATAAACTCCCTAAAAGAGGATCCTAAATTACGGGAGATCCTGGAGGTAGGCAGCACACCAAGAAGTTGGCAGCAAGATAAAGGTTAAAATGCTGAGTTCTTTTTGTTGGTTTACATTTATTGATTTTAGTGGTTCTCTCCTTCCACTACCATGTGGGAGTCAGGAATAGAACTCAGAGTATCAGTCTGCCTTGGCCTGGTCACAAACAAGCCCCTTATCATCTCCCTGGGCCTGAAGAACTGCTTTTGTTGTTGT
>LZPO01035104.1:38229-54639 GCA_001675575.1 Neotoma lepida | reverse complement strand
TCCCTCATGAACATTGATGCAAAAATACTCAACAAAATATTGGCAAACCGAATCCAAGAACACATCAAAAAAATTATCCACCAAGAAACAGGGCACGATTCTTTTAAACCAGCCCTACCCAACTTGAGGGATTTCTCTGTGGCTGACACAAAAGTTCAGTGGAGATAATTGCACACCATCAGAGCGATTGTGTGTGGCATTAGCTTTATGCTTAGTTTATCAGAGTTTTGACTTTTGTATCTTCAAAACCCCTCTCCAACTTGTCTGCTGTGAGTTTTAAGACATCATCGAATAAAGATTAGGAGCTTGGACTCCAAAGCCAAATTGCCTAGTGTGAGCGACGGCTCCTGTTGTGTTCGAATCCAAACTGTGCCCCCACATATGTATGTTTTGAATGCTTGTTTGTGGGCTGGTGGCATTACTTTGGAAGAAGCTTAGGGAGTTTTGTAGAAGCTTTAAGAGGAGTCAGGCCTTCTACTTTGTGTCATGCTGTCTGCTTCCTGGTCTGTCATGATGTAAGCAATATCTACTTAATACTTCCTGTTGCACGAATCCTAATTAGTCTTATAATAAAAACCCGGAGCCAGATATCAGGGTGAAAGCTGAAAGATCAGAGAAGCAGAGCAAGCCACAGCCACCACCTCTTACCTCACCAACTCCTCAGCCTGAAAGAGCATGAGTTCCTGTCTCTTCCCGCCTTATATTCCTTTCTCAGCTCATCCATATCACTTCCTGTCTCAACCTTCCTAGTGCTGGAATTAAAGGTGGGTGCCACCACTTCCTGGCTCTATTTCTCTTTTAGACTGAATCAATCTCCTGTAGCCCATCATGGCCTTGAACTCACAGAGATCCAGTCGGATCTCTGCCTCTGCCACTCAAGTGCTAGGATTAAAGGTGTGTGCCACCACTGCCTGGTCTCTATGGTTAATCTAGTGGCTTGCTCTGTTTTCTGCTCTTTAGGCAAATTTTATTTCTTAAGAGTACAAACAAAATATCACCAAAGCTCCTAGCATGATGCCTTGCTCATCACGGTAGACTAGAANCCTGTGTGACTAAGGAAATCCTTCCTCCCTCAAGTTGTTTCTGTCCACTTGTGTGGTCACAGGGATGCAACACTAAGACAGCTCCACCACATGACAGTGTTAACACCCTGGAACCCACACCATACAGTTTCCTCATCTTTAAAACAGGAATGATAGCAGTTAGCTCTGGAGTTGTCATGGAGATTAATGAGTTAATATCCATAGTGTCTATGCATAGTTAACATTGTATTAGTTCAACTAATAATAAAAATAAACAATACAGAAGTTCCCAAAAGGTGACCGTTAGCATCATTTTCCTCTGGTACCTGATGCTGTCTGAATAGGATGATGGACAGGGGTCAGTGGAAGATTTGAAGAGAGATAATTAATTCTGTCAATGTGATTGGGCCATGGGTGCCCAGAGATTTGCTCCAGCAGATTTTTGGTTGTGACCATTAGGGTATTTCATGATGAGGCTGATGATGCTCAGATTAATAGACTGAGCAAAACAAGTTGCCCTCCCAATGTTAGTAGGCATCATCCAACAGATCTGATCAACAACAACAGACTGAGAGAGAACTGCTCCTCTCTTCCTGAAGGGTNTTTAACTGAAACATCTGTCTCTGACCTTCAAACAGGACCTGGACTAGAGCCTGTAGCATCTCCTGGGTCCTAGCCCCTGGGCCTCAGACTCAGAACTATACCATTGTCTCCTCTAAGTCTTCAACTCATGGGCCTTCTTGGCCTCCATAATTGCATGAGGTATTTTCTTAATATATCCCTTTAAATATACACAGCCATGCATCACTTAACAATGGAAATGCTTTTTAAGAAATATGAGAACTTTACTTTAATGGTNGAAGTTATACTGGTTTCTGGTCTTTTGAGTGATTTGGTCTGTTTCTCATGACTGATCAGTCCTCCAGGACTGCGGTTCCTTTCCCCCTTTCTCAGCTGATAAAACAAATGGGTATCTCTGCCATGCCACTGTAGTCCAGGGAAGGACCCATGGCTGGTCCCTGTGGCTTAGGGGCTGCTCTTTATCTTTGCAACATTGATCATTACAGTGCTACTTATTCTTTCCAGGTGTTTGGTGCATTATTCCAAAGTCATTGTGGTGCCCTTGTTCCTCTGTGCACAATGGCCCCTCTGTACTGGTGGGTCCCATAGCTCTTCGAGTCTTCTCACAGCCTCTGTTCCTTCTCACTCATGTGAGAGAGGTTTCTAGATGCCCATTGGCAGTAAGATACTTGTTAATATTTAAGATAAAGCCANGCTGAAAAATTCAATATGGCTTATTGAGAAGAACACAGAAAAAAGTTCCAGAACCTCAGACCACCTGTGAGGCTAGGACATCATTGCTTAGCTCTCTGTGGTGCCATTCCTTCGTATCTATTGGAAGAATTACACACTGGTCTTGAAGAACTGATGTGTCAAACAAAATGTAAAACTTCCTAATCAAAATAAGACCTTTTATCCAGTTTTAAAGTAAATTTTATTATGTTGAGTGTGTGTGTATTCGTGTGTGTGTGTGTGTGTGTGATGTGTGTGTGCATGAGTGCCAGTGTATGAGTGCAAGACCATTCCTTGGAGTCAGCTTTTCTTTTGCTGTGGGATCAGGGGATTGAATTAAGGTTGTTGGGTTTGCCCGGTAAGCACTGGATGAGCTAGGCCACCTTGCCAGTCCGAAACTAGTCTTTAGCAGATATTTTTCAGAAGTTACAGTATGTACAAAGTTTAGAGAAAATAAAATATACTTATTATTAAAAAAAAAAGAAATGTGTTGCTGGGCAATTTCCTCATTCTGTGTACTTCATGGAGTGCATTCCCAAAGACCTGGATTGCATAGGCTGCTGTGCACCTGGTCTGTGTGGTATAAACTANTGCTCCTAGGGATAAACTTGTACAGCATGTTACTGTATTGCATACTGCAGGAAACCATAATACATACAAAGTATTTGCATATTCAGTCATATCTAAGCATATCAAAGGCAAAGTAACACTGTAGTATAAAATAGTTTCTCTAGGTGAGGCAAGTAATAACTAAATGTTAAGACCTAGGACGTTGCTGCATACCACTCTGGCCTTTATACACAGTTTGCTTAAGCTACATCAATTTCATTTTAAATATTCTTTTTCTTTTTTTTTTAAGTTTCATTGTAGACACTCATTGTTCCTGTGCTGTTCCATAGAACATTTTCTTCCAGGGATGTACTATACATTGAGAATAAGCCCCTCATCCTGGCTGTCCTCACCTCCCTTGTTACCTTCAACAGTTTTGCTTCTACTTTGTGTGTATCTNTAGTTGCTTGTATATGTTCATTTGTGCGTGTGCGTGTGCCTGTGTGTGTGTGCATGCATGTGCGTGTGTATGGAGGCCAGAGGTTGATATCCTGTGTCTTCCTCAAACACTTTCCNTCTTTTTCTTGACATGAGGTCTCTCACTGATCATGGAGTTTAATNACTCAGCCTGGCTGGCCAATAAGTTCCAGGAATCCTCCAGTCTCTGACCTCCTAGCATAAGGATTCCTCGTGTATACCACTGCTTCTAGTTTTTTATGTGGGTGCTGGGAATCAAACTTTCAGGTCTTCTCGCTCGAGTGGCAAGTGCTTTACTGACTGAGTCANCTCCCCAACCCCGTAGATTTTAATTTCATGTCATATATACACAAATGNTTTTATGTTTCTATATGAAATCTAGGAACCACAAATGAGAGAAAATATATTTATCATTTTGAGAGTGACTTAATTCACTTAGTATGATTATCTCTACTTGTGTCTGTCCTTTCTCCTGCAAACAACAGAGTTTTATGCTTTTTGTGGCTGAAAACAACTTCATTGTGTGTATATACACCATGTTTTCTTTACTCACTTCCTTGTTGTTGGACACTTAAGCTGGTTCCATTAATTTACCAATTGTAAATAATGATACAGTAAACATTAATGCACAGGACTCTCTGTGATATGTTGACTTTGTGCCCTTAGGGTAAATACCTAGAAGCTGTATGGCTGGATCAAATGATAGGTCTATTTTTAGTTTTTTCAAGGAAACTCCATATTGATTTCCATAGTGGCTGGAAGAGCTGGCACTCCCACCAGCAGAGTGTCTGCATCCTTTCCACCATCTGTTGCTTTTTCTTAGTGACTGTCCTGCTGGCGAAGGTATGGCAGAATCTCAATGTGGTTTTTAATTGCGTTTCTCTAAGGGCTAACGTATGAGCTACTTTTCTTGTTGCTTTAACCAAAGACCCAGCAAGAAGCAACTTAAGGGAGAAAGGGCTTGTTCTGACTTACAGTTCAAGGGGACCATTCCATCATGCCAGGTAAGATTTAGATGCAGGCTGCAGGCTGGAGGCTGGCTGCTTACACTGTATCTGCACTCAGAAAGCAGAGAGTGAACAAGAATTGAGCCTGGGCTGTAAAACCAAGACTNACTCCTAGAGACCCACTTTCTTCAGCAAGGCTGCTCTTCNCGAAGGTTCCACTGCCTTCCCAGACAGATCGTCCAGCTGGGGGCCGAGTGCTCAAACGGGCAAGCCCACGGGGACTATTTCACATTCAAACCACATCAGCTAGTGAGGTTTGAGAACTTTCTGTCCATTCCATCAGTACACTTATTGATGGGGTTGTTGGCTTGTTTGTGTTTTTGAGTTCTTTGCATCATCTAGAGCAGTGGTTCTCCACCTTCCTAATGCTACGACCCTTTAATGCAGTTCCTCATGTTGTGGTGACCCCCAACCATAAAATGATTTCCTTGCTACTTTATAACTGTAATTTTCCTACTGTTATAAATTATAATGTAAGTATATGATATGCAGGATATCTGATTTTCAGCCTCCAGGTTGAGAACCATTGCTCTAGATATTATCCTGAAAACTGCAGATATCCTTAGTTTAAAACAGAGGCAAAACAGTCTGTGACTGTTGAGAACCACCCCATGCCTCCAGGATAAGAATTGTTTGCACCAGGCACAAAATAATTTCTGATTTTTGGGGGTGAGGTGGGGGCTTGGAGATTTATTTTCAGCAGAGACTTGAGATAAAGTATGTGATTTATTGAAGGTAGACATTTATTATTGGCAATTTCATGATTGCTCAACATTAGAAGTCTTGTTTTTTTTTGTTTTTTTTTTGAGATCCTATTTGTCAAATAACACCTGCTATCATGTATTTTATCTTCTTCTGTGATTTATAATGAGGACTGAAATGAAGAACCTGCTCCATCCTAATCCTCCTTTGGTGCTTTATCTCCTTGCAGTCTTCGGCATGCCACTTCATCTCTCCTTGATTCAGAGTCTCCATCAGTAAAATGAAGCCATTAATACTGTTTGTCTCCTACAGAACTATTGCGGTGATTGGTCAATTTACGCTTGTAAGAAATCTTTAACCACAGAAACAGCTATGTCACCATGGCTGACTAGAGCAGGCGTTGCTCTCATTATCCTGTCCTACAGTGGGCACTCTTTGAAATGCTCTTCCAGTGATCTTTGTAGATAAACAAATGAAGTGTTTTGTATGGTGTAAGTGGCTGATTTGGGGCGATTTTAGAATTTATGGAATTCTAGAGTATTGTTACACTCCTTCATTTTTCCCACAATGCTATTTACATACACTTGTACTCACATGTTCAGGCACACCTGTACATTTATTTATCTATATATTATTTGGTGAGTGGTTTTCTGGTAGCATTCGTAATGTACAATATAGTTATCTGAAGAATAATAATTTTAGTTATTCATCTTTCATGTGTGGTGCCAGATTTTTCCAGAAACTAATAAAGGGATGCTAATTTGACTTTTTTTTTTTAACTTGTAGCAAAGCAAAGACACAAAGGGACAAAATAAAAATAAAACCTACGTTTAGGCCTGTGGTTTAGCACAGGTGGGTGAGGTGTCAGCAATTGCCCCTGTGTTCCACCTGGATCCATCTAAAAGGAAAATATGGAAGAAATGGTCTAAGATGAGTTTTGTGCTTGGACTATTGCACACCTTAGGAAGAAACTACTGGATACCAATGGGAACTGTCAACACCCTCATTTCACCTGGTTATGAGTATTCAGAGTGAGACTGAATCAACAAATAGGATGAAACTTTTCCCTAATTCCATTACTGACTGCTTTTCTAGTCCACTCCATCAAGGCATCCAATGTACGCATTCCCATCTACTATTACACTGAATTGGATCAAAGAGGCAGGAGGGCTCATGTTGTATTTCCCTAGTGACAAACCGTGTAACTGTCCAGTGTTTATTTGGAGGAAAATTTTCAATAAAATATCAAATAAAACTAGCAACTGCTCATAGCATTGGATTCTAGAAATAACTCAGGATAGAAAAAGTTACTTAGGACCTAATTTGTTGTTCAGAAGGCAGGTAAGAAGGAGTTGGAGTTTATAGGTAAACTCAAATAAAGCCCGGAAGATGTCCTGTGCTGTAAACCCTGAACGTAGAGGGATGCTTGCGATGCAGGTGGCAGACAGGAGAAGAAGCAATAATGAGTGACATTATTTCCTAGGTGATCAGCAAAGGAAACATTACTATAGAGTGTAAGAGCCTTCAGGATCTTTTTACTGATAGTTTCAGAGATGGTCAAAACATAACTACATGAAATTCTTNNTTTATCCAACCACTGAAATACAGGAAGAGATTCNGAGAAAAGGAAAATGCTCAGACCCTTTGCTGTGTGGGAGGCCAGGCTCATCATCTCCATGCCCCATACTTCTCTTCTCTGATTCTTCATGTTCAGCTAAGAGACCANGTGTGGAGAGCCAAGGGAACTTAAAGACCCTTATTCCTGTCCACCTCCCTACCCTTTTCTTTCTTCCTTTTTGCTAGGTTTCAAAAGATTATTGTTTGCGCAGATACCTGCAAATATCCTAGAATCTTCGTACATTCAGCTTGAATGTGACCTAAACAACCCTACTGCCTAGCTATTGGCCGTCAGCTCTTTATTAGAGCAATAAAGTGCCTCAGGCAGGCAAGGTGAAACAAAGGTGACACATCTTTATTATAATTGAACAAATGCAGCATAAACAAAATAACACACCTTCACATAGTTCAAGTAATGTTCCACAGCATAAACAAATGTAACACATCTTTGCGTAGCTAAAGTAATTTCCCAGCCCTTTTCTGTAGGTTTTTAGCCATGACCTTGAAAATCTTGATTCGACTTTAGGACTCTAAAATTTTAAAAAACCTACCCACAAAATCGTGAAACACAAATATCCATGACTTTGATCTAATTCACTTCTCCAACCATGTACTACATTCTGAGCTGATGGCATCCCAGGGTGAAAGGTCTTCTAGGTTGGGAGCTAGTCTGGGACTATGTTCTTTGTTAGATAGGCACTCAGCTCAGATGTCCAACGACTTCGTAAAAGGAACTGTCAGAAGACCTCAGAGTGACCGGGCAGCACTTCTTGCCAGCATGGTTTCCATCAACTGTGATTTCCTTCTTGAAAATCAGCCTACTCTCTTTACCTGATGTTTTAAAACCATAAAATAAACAGCCGACCACACACTCCCAGAAAAGAGGTACCCGACCCTGATTGTTGTTGCTTTCCTGAAACTCAAGTCTGCAGGAAAAGGAGAATGTTCTCCTAGAGAAAAATCTGCCTTGGCTAGGAATTTTGTAAGCTCAGCAGCCCCCAGGCCAGATGGAAACACGAAGCTTCAGATGTTTCTAGAGCTGGCTTGGGTCTTAACAGTCAAATAAGTCTCTGAGACGCAGAATAATTAGGGACGAGTATTTTGAGGGCGCCTGCACATCTTTATTACATAGGGGGAAACTAGCTGTTCCTCCACCAAGCTCTACATGGTTTTTCTTCTCCCCAATATGGATCTGACATTCATTAGGACAAGAAAACTTAAAATGTGTTCCTGAATGAATAGTGCTTCAGAATTCAGAAAAGGGGACAGGCTGCTTTCCTGGAAGTATGTTGATTGTTGTAAAATAGCGAGATCCACGGAATAGGACATGCACTCTTCAGTCCAGCTCCTAGCACGTGCCTGCCAGCGCACTTAAAGAGATCACATAGTTTGGCACTGCAGAGGACCAGCCCACAGCAAGGGACGGCAGGGGTAGCAAGGGGGATGCCAGGCTGCGAGGTGCTTGCTCCATCTCCATGGCACCTAGCGGCAGTATCCAGGACTCTGCTGGGTAATCCCTGCTTGGGCTGCTTGAGCTGAGTACTGCTCAGAACCTGCCTGCTACAGACATCGGTTCCNCACACCCCTCTTTGTGAGCAGGCNCTGCTCTTCCTGGAATCTCCTGGCTTAGCACCTCTCCGCCCCTCCCAGCTGGGCCCCTCCTGGGACAGCATGTGCTCTGCGCGGNATAACAAGGTTAACTGGACAAGGTTGAGCAGTCCTGAGATGGGAGTGCCTTGAAGCCACATGACAGGAATGAGATCGCAGTCCCAAGGGCCTGAANGAGAGAGGGAGCCCTTTCTGCACAAAGAGTTGCAGTGCTGACTAGCTTTCCGCAGATGCCCAAGCCCTGCCTGCTTCCTTCCTTCAGGTCCAAATACAGAGAAGCGTCCTTCAGTATGGAAAGGAAGGAGGGGGTCCAGGATGGAGCTGTCTCCTCCAAGACCCTTTATCTCCTGGGTAAGTGTTTTGAGAGAAGCTGAATCATTCAACCCAAAGAAGGCCCCTAAGGTAGGATAAAGAAGTCTCGGAAATCCCCTGGGGAAAAGCACCAGATAGCACCTGGTTTTGTCTTTGCTGCCAAGTTTTTGGCTTCAGGCTGAAGGGAGTGGCCGGTGATTAGGAGATGGCAGGTTGGTGGGGAAAACCTGGTGCAAAGTAGGAAAGGAGGCAGGCTGGTCCCAGGAAGCGCTCAGGTCTGGGAAATCCGGTGATGAGATCAGAGTTATCAGTAAACACAACAGCCCTGAGGTACACCAAACCAAGCCAGCGGCAGCCCAGCTTCTAACACGTATCCAGTGGAGCTTGGGAACCTGGAGGCAAAAAGTGGCAAAGCAGGCTCCATGAAGTTAACGCTGTCGGAGAAAAACAGTGTCAAAGTCAAGGGACCTACAAACAAGTCAGTGATAAACCGGTGATCCGAAGCAAAGAAAAGCCAGGCCCAAGAATAAGGAGCGGGTCCCAGGAGCGGCTGNGGAAGCAAGCCTCAAGCAAACAGGCTGTACACCTTGGTAGTTCCTTCAAANGAATGACCTTGATACCCAAGTGTCCCCTCACTGCTGCCAGAAAAACTCATGAATAAATGGCTACTGTTTAGTTGTGCTTTTTCTTTTCTTGCCTTGTTCGTTTTGGGAGCAGGCCACATGCGTAAGTATTGGGAAATGATAGATTATTCGTCAGTTCTCACCTGGACGGTTGCATCAGCGTCTTATCTTGTCTCCTTCNGTCTTCCTTCCGGACAACCCATTCCTCATCNNGCTGCCAAAGCAATTCTTTCAAGCCACAAGTCTCATCACATCTGGCCTCTGTCTAAACCCTTCNACTAGCTGCCTATTGTTGAAGCAAGATTCCCTGAAGCATTTTGGTGAATAGTGGTTCCGTGACTACTAATTCTGTAAAAGAATTAGTCAAAAATAGGTGTGTAGTGAGGAAAGTAGGGAATTCTATGAGCAATAGTTCCTTTCTTTCTTTTTCTTTTTTTAAATTTATTTATTATGTATACAGAAGAGGGCACCAGATCTCATTACAGATGGTTGTGAGCCACCATGTGGTTGCTGGGAATTGAACTCAGGACCTCTGGAAGATCATTCAGTGCTCTTAAACTCTGAGCCACCTCTCCAGCCCCAATAGTTCCTTTCTTAAGAGATTTTTCAATTGAGATAAATTGTAAAGTCTCTGAGAAATCCTGCAACAATTTGTGTTGATTGTACCAATAATTTCTTGGAAGCATTAACTCAATACTTTACAAACTTAAATCATGGAGCACTCACATGCAGTCTGTCCCTTTCTCCCACAAAATGTTTTGAGGAATGCTGTTACTGGTGGAAGGAGAATCCATCTTGGGTACTATAGGCATCCATGGGTCTTTGGGGCCAGACCACTCCTCTCTACCTCTGCTTCTCATTTCCAGCCATTCTCCTCCTGGGTTTGTGCTCTGGCTAAACAGAGCAGGGCATTGCTCTCACAGAGATCACTATGTTCTAGACATCTATTCTGTTCAACAAAAACATTCTCTCTGCATCTCCTCTAACCTCTATCTGTAAAATGTTACTTATTTTTCCAAATTCTGCTCAGATATCACCTCTGTAGGAAGCTGTCTCTTTACTTTAGAGCAAAAGTCAACAAACTTGTTCTGTAAATGGCCAGATGGTAACTGTTTTCAGTTTCGGAACTCTAGCAGTCTCCCTCACATCTCCTAAAGTCTGCTGCTGTGTGTAGAAGCAGCCATGGACAATGGACAAATGCATAGTTCTAATAAAACTTTACTTATAACCATGAGGACAGGTTAGATAGGCCATAGGGTAAGGATTCCATCCCTGCTTTAGACTTATGCTTCATACATTTCTTACTGATGTGGAAGTTAAGTTACTAGATGTAGGAAGCTAAGACCTCCCAAGGAAAGCACTGTCCAGACTTAGTTAAACCAGACAGTAGGGAAGAGATAAGGGCAGGTGTAGCCAATGAAACATCAGACTGCTTCAGGTTACTTCAGAATCTTGTCACCTAGATAACCACAAGGACTTTCTGTAGATAGAATGTAACATTGGCAAGTTCTCTGTGATATTTATTTAGGAACCAGCCTTTNAAAGACACCACCAAAGGCCAAGATGCCATTAGATGGTACTGTGAGATGTTAGTGCTGAGCACCCATCAGCTGCTTAAATACAGTTTAGACTCTTTTGAATGCTGTCTTAAAAACAGAACAAACTGTCTATTAGCAAAGAGGAGCACAACGCCCTCCCTGCAGCAGGTTTTGTGTGGGCACAGGCTTGGCTGGTGGGGATGCTTAGTGTCAGGAAGCTGGGAGAAAAGCGGAGACCTGTCCCCAAATGGGGAGAATTAGAAGCACATGCTGTGTATTGCTTCTTGGGAAGATGCCATGCTAGACTCTGTGGAGTGGAAGCACAAGGCAGTATGTACAGAGCCCAGGTAACTAAGGCGGAAGAACAGGGCTCAGTACAGTTTGGATGGTGACTACTACAAGTCATTTTCTTGGATGGCAAGAGCTCTGAAATGCCCCTCTCCTGTCTTGAAGTCCTACTTCTCTGGATCCAGCCTCACTAAGATAAGGATCATGAGTGGCCTGTATCCATTGTGTTTATGGTATAGAACTATCACAGGACCTGATCTCCCAGCCCTTTCATTTGTAGATAGAAATATGAGACTGAACTTAGGTCCACTGAATGTGGGTAGAAATAGTGTGTATCACGCCAGGCCCCAATGCATAAACTCTCTCCATAGCTTCTCCACCTTTCTCTTTCCTACCCACTGGCATCATTGGGTGATACCAGATACTGAGTCCTACCTAACCAGTGCAAGCAGAAAGTGAACGCGGCTATAAGGAAGGGAGTTCCACCTCACAGAAAGTTCTAGAGAAGAATGTGGGGTCCATTGAGGGAGAAAAGCATATGGATGACACAGCAGTTTACAAATTAACCATTATTTTCAAAGTCTAGTAAATGCTAATTCCACTAGCAAATACACTTTTGGATGTTAATTACTTAAATTTACTAGAATATACTGATTGTATAAAATAATGAGTTTTACTGTGACATTTTCAACCACACACATGTAACACACTTTGATTATATTTGCCCTCTCTATGTATGACCCTCTCTTGTTCCTCCTTGTCCCTCCCTGGCTTCCTTCCGCTTCCAAAACAGTCCTTTATTTCTTGTCATGTCTTTTTTCTTTTTCTGTTGTTACGGACTGAACCTAGGGCCTCATGGCTTCTAGGCAAGTGATTTCTCCCTGAGTTAAATGCTTAACCCCATGGTGTCGTTGTTTAACCTAGATCTTGCGTATAAAAGACAACCTGTTTGTCTTTCTGAGTCTGGCTTATCTCTTTCAGTTCCATCCATTTTCCTATAAACAAGACGATTTTAGTCTTTACAGCTAGATAATACCCCATTGTGTCTTTATACCTCATTTTCTTTATCCAGTCTGCTAATGCATACTTAGTGTGATTCCATCCATAGCAATGGTGTACAGATATCTGTTGTGTGCTAACTTTGATACTCTCTGCTATACCCATGAGTGAAAAACCCCATTTCCTTTAGAAACCTTGGGAAACAAGCACTCAGTGGAGTAAATATTATAAACAAAACAGAAACAACAAAACAAACATGAGTGATAAAGAATTTTTTTTCTTTTAAGAAAAATTTTTAAATGGGGGCTGGAAAAATGACTCAGCAGTTAAGAACACATGCTGCTCTTCCAGAGGGTCCAAGTGGGGTTTTCAACACTCATGTCAGGAGCTCACAGCTGTCTCTAACTCCAGCTCTAAGGCATCCATAGCTTCTGGCCTCTAAGGGCAGCTGCACTCACATGCACACACATACACAGAGGCACACACATACACATCATTAAAAATAAGATAACTCTTTGGAGAAAAAGTGACCCCCCCAAAAAAATAAGCTTTCCACAGAGGGGGAAATCAGGAATAAACCAATTGAACAAATTGAAAAAAGAATTAGCCACATCAGCTGTACAATCAGAAGAGACCAATATCTACAGGTTGACCCGTGGGTACCTCCACAATTTAGTTACCTACTATTCTCCAGTCATGACGGAACCCATTAAAACACGACTGAAAGGTTGGGGAGCTGTCAGTTTTCATTTATATTTTTATTCNTAAAGTTGTCATTGGAATAGTGTGATTTCTGTAGAGCAGTTTTTATAGATGAGATTGTGTTTATACATTTATAACAAAAAAAATTGAAGCATGGAACAGTTCATAGACATTCTAGGTGACACAAAAGTCAATCTGGTAATTAAAGACGTCCCAAGCATTTNTAAGTAACCGATCATAGATCATCTTATTACAGAGATGAAGCAGCATGGTTCAGTAAAACACGGGCACTTCTTTCTATCTAGCACCATTGAAAGAATGAAAAGGCAAGGCAGAGGAGGAAGATGGCAGAGAGTTATATTCAGGACATAGAAAGACTTCTGTGAGTCAGAGAGCAAAAGATAAACAGCCCAATACAAACTGGATAAAAAACTTGAGCCAGATAATGAACCATTTGTTCATTACTAGTGTCAGAGAAATGCAATCAAAAACCACAGCATGACGACGTTGTCCACACACATCAAGATAGCCAAAAACAAAAGGGCAAACAATTCCAAGTGCTGGCAAGGATGTAGAAGAACATTTGCTCTCATGTAAGGGAAAGTGTAAACTGCCACAAACATTTTAAAAATTACTGATGTTTGTATCAAAATACAAAATGTTTGAATATCGGCCTTCANAGTAGAAGTATGGAATGCTAAACTGGGAAGCACTCAAGTTTCTTTTCAACAGTAGGGTGAATAAATAGGTTATAGTGTAATCCTATATTAGAATAATAATTATGAAGCACAAAAGAACATAAGTAAAATAATTACACAACAGTATGGTTGACTTTCAACAAGAGTTAACAGAAGACATCATTAGGTTGATGAAAGAAGCCAGATCCCAAAGAAAAAGTATTGTGTGGTTTCATTTATCAAAAGGTGTATAAAGAGGTTAAAAAAAACAATGCTGGTGGTACGAGTCAGGATAGTAGTTACCTGCGGTGGAGATGGGAGTGATAGGTGTCAGGGGCACAAAGATGGGGTTCTGACAGGGTGCTGGTCATGCTCCATTTCTTCGTCAGGGTGGTGTCTCCCATGTTGGTTTACTTGCAAAAACCTATGAAGCAACTAACACAGAGAGCATTTGAACTCTTTTCTTCTTGTCTCCCTTCAGTAGAGTGAAAGAAGAGAGGAGACTCTGAAGTTCTACTGCCTGGTGTCAAGATAGAGCCTTATTCTTTGTGTCTTTTCTCCATAGTGACTCCTCAACTGTTTCTGTTTCAGTCTACTACTCTGTAGAATGGGAATGACACGATTTCCCCCCTGAGACACTGTTAGGATGACAAAAGTGACAGAGCACAGAAGCCCCTAGCACAAGGACAGGTCCAGATTTAGCATTCAATCAATACCAGCTGCTGTCATTATATCATTAACGCTTGGAAAGACAAGCTGGTAAATATTATCTTACAATGTCACTGGATTCTAGCAAGAATAATTAAAATAACACAAAAAACCATCTGATATTTTTATTTTGCCTTATTATTATTTGACTCTTTAACCTTTAAACTAGGGAGTCTCTCAGAAAAATCAACACGGGCAACTCCCAAATCAAAAAGAAAGTTCACTTGAAAACCATGGTGGAGCCCAACTAATACAAATATTATTGCTTCAGAGGACATCTGTAAGTAGGTAAAGTGCCTTGGAAGAAAAATGTGATCAGGTTTCAATTATATAAGGCCGAACTTGTTGCTTAAGAAGGGCCTGCCATGCAGCACTCACACCTCACGGTGGAAGGAATTCGCCATTTATCTCTGTGCACAATGGAGCATGGCTTTTTTATACTATAGATTTTTNTATTCATTAATAACATTTAGTGCATTTATCTTCCAGCTCTAAGGCTTTTTTTCCAGATATAATCCAATATTGAACATCGTTCCTACTGTGCTTGTGTGTAACACTTGATCTCATGGATACACAAATGCATCCTGTGTTTGCTTTTATATCAAATACTGAGTTAGAAAATCCAAACCCTAACCACCAAAATTAAGTTAGGAAATTTCAACCAGAACTTGGGCTTTTTCCAAGACTGGTACTTGATTTAGAGCTCTAGCCGCAGAGCTCTTGACATCCTGGCTTCCATATTCCATGCTAGGAAATTCCGTGGCCAGTCTACACTAAGTGCAGAATCCTGAAGAAGAAAAGGTTCCTGTGTGTGCCGAGAAAAAGCCTTCAGCTTTCATCAGTTGCACTGAGCGACAACGGTGTTTGCTGCAGCAGGAGACTGCACTGTAATCACTTACGTTTTTCATTTATTCCACTCTCTTTTTCTAAACTGGAACCCTCCAGAGAGACGTGCTGTGTCTGTGTTGTTAATCATCCTATTACCAGTGTTTATGACAGCGCCTAGAACGTAGTACGGATTGAATTGATGCTTCTTGTATAAGTGAATGAGTGGAAGATTAGAAACTATTGGTTAAAAGTCTCAATCAACACATGACTCAAAAATAATCAATTAAAAATAAGAAACTAAAATAATCAGAGTTTTCAGTTAAGATTTGTTTGTGTAGTCTGGAGGCTTTAATAGCAGAGAGGGAAAAAAAAACAAGGAAATTACTTAAACAGTTCACAGATGTGGGATTTTCTTCATATTCTGATCTCTTTAATGGGACCCAAATGAAAGACGTGATGTGAAATGACCCACCAAAGGCAAGTGATCTTGGTTAACCCAAAGAAAAGACTGAAAGCGCCTTGTTCTAGTTTGTTTTCTGTTCCTGTAATAAACCATTCTGACCAAGAACAGCCTGGGGAGGAAAGGGTTTATTTCAGTTTACAATTCCAGGTTACAATCCATCATTGAGGAAAGGCCGAAACTCAAGCAGGAACAGGGGCGAGAACCATGGAGGAAAGTTGCTTCTGGCTTGCTTCCCTCTGGCTCATGCTCAGCCAACTTTCTTATTTAACCCTGGACCACATGCCCAGGGGTGGCACTACCCTCAGGGGGCTGNGTCTTCCCACATCAATCAACAATCAAGACAATTTCCCCATAGATATGACTACGGGCCAGGCTGATCTGAGTGATCCCCCCAAAACTCCCCTTTCCCAGGTGACTTTTGGTTGGGTCAAGTTGACAGAGAAAACTAAGCAGGACACACCTTTTGCCTTTTATCCCGAGCCTGGTATCAGTGTGGACAGATGTAGGAAGGGAACTTCAGAAGGCATGGTTCTGTGGTTGGTTTGGATGACGTGGAGTAAGGGCTGATCCTTACTGAGACCCCTGCAGAACCACATGTACACACACACAGGAAGACCATGGAGGCACGTCCCTCAGAAGGAAGTGTGTTGGGAACAAGGCCCATTAGGGACCTTAACAAAATCAGAAGGTGTCAGTAATTTTGGTTGTAGGATATTTGGTTTAATCAAGGATTTCTGCTATTGGACTTTAAAAATGATATAATGCTGGTGATGGTGTGAGGGGGAAAAGGAACCCTGATATACTACTGGCGAAATTAGAAATTAGTTTAGCCCCTATGAAATCAGTATGCAGAGTCCTCAAATAACTAAAANTGGATCTTCCAGATGACAGAGCTGTATCACTCCTGGGATACATCCTAAGGAAGCTGAGTCAGTATACCACAGATAATTTTTGTTTGTTATTGGGAAGCTTGGCTTCTGTGGACCAGGAAGCTCAG